>PVLA01007731.1:8318-100446 GCA_004027455.1 Hydrochoerus hydrochaeris | reverse complement strand
GGGCTTTGTGTGCCTATTTCTTTGATCTAGATTTTATTGATAAGGACTTAGGGCTCAGACATGAAAGCTTCTCTACAGAAGATGTGTAGCTTTTTTACATGAATTTACCTATAAAATGAAAATGAAAATAGGACTAGAAGGTTTTAGTTTTTGAAGAGTACACATGGATATTTTTAACATGTTTGGAATTAAACAATGGAAAAAAAAGCTAAAAATAAGTCAAAAAGAACCTCAAAGAAAAAATTTCACATTAACATTTCCAATTTAAAAAAATATGAATATCAAGACTAGTGTTACAGGTTTACATAGTGTCCACATATATGTACTATAGCATACAAAACAATGTACTGGAAGTTTGATTTATATTTTAGGTACAAGCATTTGCATTAAAGTGTTCCATTTGAAATCGTCTGCTTAGCTGTTCATTAAATAGGTTTTCCAACTCAAAATACAGTTGGTAACTTTTAACTGGTAGAAAGAATTTCCTCTAGGTATTAGCTAAATGAACTAGGCTGAGAAGTAGAAATCAGTAGTTTACACATTCTCTACCTTTTGAAACCAATTTTTCTACCTACCAGAAGATTCTTAATTTCAAGTAACTATAGTGGGAAAAGCAACATGTGTGCTTGGGCTTTGAGAGATAGTACACCATATCACACTGAACTGTAGTCCATCATGGAGGGTACAGCAGGTAAAAAGTCTCAAGCTGCACTGCCTGCTGGGAGTTGTGGTTTATCTGTTTAGAAATTATGAAAAAAAGGTGGTAAGGTTGGAATGGACTATACCACAATCCAGCAAAGCTCTGTTAACTTCATGTCTTTCAGCTATTGAAATTGAGAAGAGAAAGGCTTATACAGCTCTTCAGATATAAGCCAGAAGTAATTTCACAGGCATTCAAACACTCAGAGATTAAAAAAAAATAAAATTGAAATGATGAAATCAGAATGCTAAGGTTATGGAATAGATAACAGAAATTCCATTTCTGTACACATGGATATTTTTAACATGTTTGGAATTAAACAATTCCAATATCCACCCAAGATATTCCTGATATCTTGTGAATCTGACACATTTTTGAGACTTCATGTTTTGCTTTGGTTGGGTTGGGTTGAGTTTTTTGAGACAGGGTCTTGGTAAATAGTTTAAGTTGGCCTAGAACTCAATATATAGCTCACTCTGGCCTCAAACTTATGGTGATCCTCCTGCCTCAGCCTCCTGAGTGTTGGGATTATAGGTTTGTGCCAACATGGCCAATATATCCAAGAACCTTTTACAGGTTCAGATTCTACCTCAATTTACTGAAACAGAATCTCAAAATCTAAATTTACCGAAACACATGGGGCCTAAAGGACAGGAGCTCATACTCAAACAAGTCCAAGATCAAGTATTCGAGAGTACTACTAAAATTAATGGGGAGCCTAACGTTGTGACACATGCCTCTAATTCCAGCACTCAGGAGGTTGAGGTAGGAGGATCACCATGAATTCAAGGCCAGCCTGGGCTACATAGTGAGTTTGACACCAACTTAAACTACATACTGAGATCTTGCCTCAAAAAAACAAAAAAGAAAAAAAAATCAATGGGAAACATGTTTGTTTTGCTTTTCCTAGAAAAACATAAAGCATTACCATACTAGATAAAATTCTGAAGCCCATCTCACCATCATATTCATCTCTTTTCCCAAGACATCTGTCAATTCCCACAGTTGTCTCTTCTCAATAATACTGCTTCCCACTCACTCACAGCTAATGTAAACCAGGAGATAAAATCCACCCAAAAGAAGTCTATCAATATATCCAAGACAGACCTACAAATAGTGTAGCCTAATTAACAAAAATAATTTGATACAATTGAACTCTTTTGACATCTGAACAAAGAGAGTTAGTGAACTGAAAGGTCCAAAGTTGAGGTCACATAGTAGCACAGCTGTTTAAACCACTGGGCAGTTACCACAGAATTGCAAGTACCCTTCAAAAACAGTAGGAAAGAGGGAACCAAATGAAAGCCTGACAGAGGAAAAAAACAGTGTATAATGCACAAGAGATGCAAAAAATGTAAGACAGAAATGACAGAATGGCTTGTCCCAAGGCTGCTTTGATCCCTCCCTGGTAAAGAAGATTGGCTGCACACTGCTTCTTAAAGTTCAGGAAGATCTGAGTCAACACACAGTAACTTCTGTTTATCAATACTCATTTTAACTAGGTTCCTATTCTTTAGAACAAAAAGCACCCTGACTAAAAGATAATAGTTAGCTGAAGAAAAAAGACAAAGCTTGAGAGATCAATTAAGACTGAAGAAGTAAGAAAATATTATCTAAGAACTAACTCTAAAAAAGATTCCATGGGTTGGGGATATTGTTCAGCTGGCAAGCACAAGGTTGTAAGTTTGATCCCTGGTACAAAAAAAAAAAAAAGATTCTAGAACTAGAGTTTTACTGGTTACTTATTTCAAAACTTAGTGAACATATAGCTTTCACATAGTAGGATATATAAGAGAATATTAAGTGCTTTCCTCTGTTGCCACCAAGGTGCTCAGTCCTTTAAGGGAGCTAAGGCCATGTTGGAGTGAGGCCTTCACTTCATCCAGTGACTACCACCATGGAAGGCAGCCCACACCACGGCCTCTGTCTCTGAGCTCAGCTATATCTACTCTGCCTTTATCCTGCACAATGACAAAGTGACCATCATGGAGGATATGATCAATGCCCTCATTAAAGTGACTAGTGTCAATGTCGAACCTTGTTGGCCTGGCTTGTTTGCAAAGGTCTTGGCCAATATCCACACTGGGAGCCTCACCTGCAATGTAGGGGCTGGTGGCCCTGTCCCTTCCACCACTGCTGCCCCAGCAGAGGAGAAAAAGGTGGAAGCAAAGAAAGAAGAATCTGAGGAATCTAACAATGACATGGGCTTTGGTCTTTTTGACTAAACCTCATTTTATAACATGTTCAATAAAAACTGAAAAGCTGCAAAAAAGAGAAAGAGAGAGAAGAGAGAGAATATGAAGCTTTGCTATTCTTTTCATGTTACCAAAATACAGAATTACAGATAATTCATGCAGGGTGTGGTGATGCATGCATACCTGTAATCTCAACACTTGGGAGGCTGAGGCAGGAGGATCACTGTGAATCTGAGGCCAGCCTGGCTATATACTAAAACCAGCCTGAACTATAGAGAAAAATTCTTTCTTTTTTTTTTTTTTTTTTTTTGAGATAGGGTCTCTATGCAGTTCAGGTTGGCCTTGAGCTCACTTTGTAGCCCAGGCTGGTCTCAAATTTATAACAATCCTCCTGCCTCAGCCTCCCGAGTGCTGGGATTACAGGCATGAGCCACCACGCCTGTTTAAAAAAAATTCTTTAAATGACAGAAAATTCAGAAAAATATTGAAAGAACAGCATTCCATAACCAAGGAGAACTTTTTTCTCAAGAAGGAAGGATGGCTCAAATATTGGAAAATTAATACATCGACAAGTCAAGGACTGAGGCTATAGCTCAGTAGCATAAGTGCCTCCCTGGCAAGTACAAGGTCCTGGGTCTGATTCCCAGTACCAAAACAAAACAAAACAAAACAAAAATAAAAACAAACACACAAAATAGGTCAAAGAGGAGAAATCATTTAATTGCTGAAATGAATCCCAAAACATAATCTGCAAAAAGCTTCATTACTTCTTGAGTTTATTTATATTTAAATATTTTTTACATTGCTTAGGAAACCAGACACATAAAAAGTGAATATCTAATATCAATAGTGAACATCCTACTTAATTCCATGCATTAGAAGCTTTCCAATAAAATCAGAACAAAAGCACCAAAACAGTATCATTTTAATTCAACAGTGTTCTACTAGATCTGCCAAGCACAGGAAAATATAAAAAAATAATAGTAATAGCAATTTTCAAGCTATCATGTATGAGGCATTACACTATTTTACATGCCTTGTTCTCTTCAATTCTAACAAGATGGGTACTATATTATCCTTATTTTGCAAATTAAAAAGGCACAGAGAGACTAAATTATTCAATCAAGTTCATAAAGAAAAAAATAGTAAAACTTGAACTCATATCCAGGTCTTATAGTATCCAAAACACCATTAAGTACCACAAGCTCTAGTATGAACTATTAGAAAAGAAATAGAGTATTTATTTGAAGAAGTTCATTATATCTAGAAATCTCAGAAGAATGTGTGAAATCTGAGTTCTTTTAAATATTCACATGATATACAAAAATAAAAAATATTCTTTACAGTAGCAATAGCCACTAGAAAATAAATACTCTAGCACTTTAACATGGCCACATATGATATATAAAAACAAAAATGTTCTGTACAGCAACACAAACTATCCAGAAGACATAATAGCATAAAAAATTTCACGAAATCAGTAATAAAGGAAATATGCAAATCTGTGTGAAGAAGGCTACAAAAAACACTTTTATAAATACATAATATCCCAAGCCAGGAATAGTGTCCCAAGCCTGGAATCCTAGCTCTCATGAGCTAGCAGGACTGTGAGCCTGAGCTACATAGTGAGTTCAAGGCCAGCCTGAATTACATAATGAGATCCTATTTCTAAAAACAAAACAAAACAAAACAAAAGACACTTAAGATTCTAAAAAGGAGAGTGGAGGGCACAGCTCGGTAATGGCATTCATACCCACAGCCCTGGGTCAAATACCCTGTGTTATTGCCTGGACCTAGATCAGCCCCCTACACAAGCCTAATGCAGTCATAGGCGTGGCTTTTCAGAGGTGGCTGGATCTAGGGTAAGTGATGCTGGGACTAAAAATGCCTCACCCTGGGTGTGAATGCTACCCACCCTAAAGGCAGAGAGCCAGCATGGAATACAAAGGATAGAAAGAGGGCTGCTGCTATTGCTTGCTGCTCCTGCTTATTTCTCCTGCTTGTCTTCTGGTGCCTCCTGTGCACTCTGCCATGGAGCCAGCCAATTATGAACTAACCCTCTACAAACTGGGAGTCAAATAAACTTTTCCTCCTTTACTTAAGGTATTGAGTATTTTGTCTCATCAACGAGAAAAGTAACTAAAATATCCACTAATTTAAAAAGCAGAAAGTTTTTAACAAACAGGTTCTGGAAAAATAAAAACACATGCATTAGAAAAGTAGACTACTCTGAAGTCCTACCATGCTTTTGTTTTTCTATTACCATTGGTTCTATCACGTTGTGTCTTATCACGTTGTGGACTTTAATATATATGATAGTAAAAACAAAATTTTTATGGAAAATGAGATAATATAGCAGCCATTGTTCATCTTTGGTTATTTGGTTCAGAATGTCTTGGAATACTTCCATTTTCTTGAGTTGTTTATTCTACTTTGTTATGTTTGACATTATTGTGTGTAAAGCTAAGCTCAACTATTTCCAAGAAAGAGGCATTATGACAGCTACTGTTAATATCCAATTGTCTTGTGAAGTGCTGTGTTGCTTACATTGTTCTGTTCTGATCTGCTTAGATCTGTCCTCTTTTGTTTTATTCTCTTTAAAATTAAAAAAAAAAAAGTAGACTAAATATAACACGGTATCAGGTTTTCCTGAAGATAAAGGCTTAATATAATTCTCATCTTTAGCAGAGTCAAACTAGCTATTCATTACTTTTCTTTTTCCTCCTATGTTCTCTTCCAATTAAATATGACATGTGTTCTGGCCAATGGAATGTTTACATCACTTCAAGGCCTGGCCACACAATTTTCTTGCTCTGTTTCCCAACTACTAGCCAGATACAGAAGCTCCAGCTTATAATGCTAACAGACCAGAGGAGGCAGGTTTTAAAGGCAGAGCCTCACCAGTCTAGGTCCCTAAACAATGTCATGAGCAAAGACCTCTGCTACCCCAACTTCATGAATTCTGAGTTCATTGGCTGAAGCAGGACATTTTCCTTATCTTATTAATACACAATCCAAACCCCAAAAGACACTTTGGGGGTATTCAGTTTGTGTATATATTCATGCCTTGGTATCACCAGGGAATTGGTTCTAGGATCCCCCTTCCCCACAGATACCAAAATCTGTGGATGCTCAATCTTCTATGTTAAAAAGTGTAGTATTTACATATAACCTGTGTACACCCTCTTGTATAGTTTAAGTCATCTCTTTTTGTATTTTTTAATTTTTTTTTGTACTTTAAATCTTCTTTGAATTATCTGTAATACCTAATACAATATGATGCTCTGTAGGTAGTTGTTATACTGTATTTTGGGGGAAGCAGGGAGACAGGGTCTTTCTATGCATAGCAAGATCAGGCTGGCTTTAATCCCACTAGGTAGACCAGGCTGGCTTTGAACTGGTGACTGTCTTGCCTCAGCCTCCCAAGTGCTAGGATTGCAAGAATGTGCCCACCTGGTTATATTGTATTGTTAAGGGAATAATAACCAGGAAAAAAATTCTGCATAAACTCAGTACACATGTAATTTTTTTTTCAAATTACTTTCAATCACTGGTTAGTTGAAACCATACATATGGGTTCACAGATTCAGAAAGCCAATTATATTTTCTAACTTGACAAACTGATTCATCTCAAATGTTAATCAGGCAATAAATATTCTAAAAAAAGGAAAAAAGATGCTAGGTCTACTAAGTATGAGTAAATACTGGCCAGGTATGTGGCACATGCCTGTAATCTCAGCATTTAGGAGGTTGAGGGAGGAGGATCACCGTAAGTATGAAGCCAACCTGGATAACAAAGCCTGTCTGGAGGAGCATAATGACACCCCGTCTAAGGAAAAAAAAAAAAAGTAAACAGTAGTAAATATTATAAAGTTCATTTAAAAAATCATAGCTATCTGATCAAAGAACACAGAAAGACTTTCTAATTTTAAAAGAGAAATAATCCAAGGAAAGACATTCAAAAACAAAAATCATTGCCGGACATAGTGGCACATGCTTGTAATCCCAGCACTCAGGAGGCTGAGGCAGGAGGATCACCACAAATTCAAGGCCAGCCTAAGCTACATAGTGAGTTCAAGGTCAGTCTGGACTGTATAGCAAGTACCTGTCTCAAAGGGAAAAAAAAAATCAAAACATCAAAAATCACTGAAAACTGAAAAATACAACTACAAAGTAGAAAAAGAAATAACAGAAAATGACTCACATTCCTAATTTATAGAAAGGTCATACAGAGTAGTTTAAAATCACTAACGCACAAAAGAAAAACAAAGATAGTATAGCCAGAAGGAGAATACAAAAGGAAAAAGTTTATCAGACACTTACCAATAGAATAACAGTTCCACAGAAGACATTGGTAAGGGTGGAAGAAGGATAGGTAGGAATTGATGGAACTAAACCAAAGAATTTCTGTACAGACATAGAGGAAGTAGGGGTTTAGCCCTCTGTAAAATATGAAGGTGTATTTCACTTCTCAATGAAACCTTAAACAACAGAAAACAACCCTGAAAGCCAAACTGACTACTGCTAGATACAGGAGGAATGAGGCATTCTCCAATCCCCACAGAATGTGATGAAGTCTCAGGAGAGATACCATCCAGGCTGCAGCAACAGCAATAGCAACAGCACAAATGCTGCATCTACCACAGAAAATGAGCTCCTAGAGAGAATAAGTTAAGGGCAGCTAAGGACAGCCTATGACTGCTGGGGTAGGGACAGTAGGAGAGATGGGATGTAGATGGGTCTCTTGTTCAATATGTCTCTACTGATGGACTGTGCTTAGAACCTACACTCTGATAACAAGAGAGTTCCCGCCCTAAGAAATTTACTAGATCAAAAGCTAATGAAATAACAAACCAACAATACCTTAACATATGTAAAAATCGAAACCATGTCTGTGCAACACACTCATTATCCATTTCTGGAGGGATTAGACTGGCATCTTCATCAGGAACTTTAAATGGAGGAAATGAAGGACCATATGTAAAGCGTAGCAATCTAGAAAATAAAAAATGCATACTATTAAGTCTATTTTTTATCTGAATGAAAAATACATTCAAACATGAAAACCTAAAGAAAACAGATGAAACATATGTTCCTTGCTTAAATAAAAAAGGATACAAAAATCCTAGCTTATAAAACAGACACACTGAAAGGAATTTTCTGTTGCGAAGATTTTTTTGTTGTTTTCGTTTGGAGACAGGGTCTCACTGTGTACCCTAGGCTGGTCTTTTGAAGTAATTTTCCTGTGTCAGCCTCCTGAGTGCTAGGATTACAGAGGTGTACCAACACAGCCAGCTGTTCAAAAGATTTTTTTTCAAAGTTTGTTTAAAGAGGTAAAAGTGAGGAGTATGAGAGAAAATGGTTCTGCGGAGCAGCTTGGGCTGAGTAAAAGAGGAAAAAAAAGCAAGATAACACTATGGAGAAAGCAGGGTGGGGTACCGTGAGGAAAATTACAGTATGTTTTGAAATATATTTTAAATATTCAGTATTCATATTGGAATTACTTACAAGCAACAGACTGTCATTTATATAATACAAATTACATTAAATGATTATATAATTAACCATATAATGAAATTATAACATAAACAAATTATTTTTAAGATTCACTTCACTGCAAATCTATCACAACTAAACTATATTTTATTTATAAAAATAAACTTTATGTGAAGTTTAGACTATAGTATTAAAAAATTAAGGGCCGGGAATTTAGCTTAGCAGCATAAGCGCCTGCCTGCAAGCGTATGGTCGTGAGTTTGATCCCCAGTACAAAAAAAAAAAAAAAAAAATTAGAATAGAGTACATTTTTATATTGTACCATAAAAGTAACTCAAACACTTAATTTAATTGCACTATTCTAAATATATTGGCCAAGTATGGTGGCACACACCTGTAATCCTAGCACTCAGTAAGCTAAGTATGAAGCCAACCTGAACTACACAGTGAGATCCTATGTCAAAAAAAAAAAAGTAAAACTCTTTAAAGCCTTTTGACTCAAATATTTAATATCTTGGTATGATACCTTAATAATCATATACAAATGCTATATAAAGTATTCATATCGATAGTTTCTAAAATAAAACACTGGAATAATATACTTCTCAAAACCTCAAGAAAAATTATTAATTATAAATTCAATTATATAATGAAAAATTATAAAATCATTAAAACACAATCTCAAGAATTATTTAAAAATAAAAATTAGCTGGGTGTGGTGGTGTGTGCCTGTAAATCCAGCACTTGGGAGACTAAGGCAGGAGGATCACGTGAGTCTGAGACCAGCCTGAACTGCACAACGAGACCTTGTTTCAAAACACCAAAATAAATAAATAAATTAAATTAAATTAAAAATAAAAAAGCAACAGGTAATTAAAGTGACAAGAACAGACATCAGATGAAAAAGGGAGATAATAGTACTACTGATATAATCTCAAATTGGTTCAAGAAAGGGAACTACATGAAAAAACACATTAAAATGTTAATACTGATTATCTATAAATAACAGCTCTTTTCTAAGTATGCACTGCTTTTATAATCAAAACAATAGTATTGCTTAAAAGTAGATTCAAAACACTTATATTCCTCTGTGTATTTTTATACCTACCAGAATCAAAATATTGCAAAACTTCATCTTTTAGTTTAAATGACAAAGATCTAGCATTTTATTTTACTTATTAGTATGTTTGCAATACACAGTAAATTATTGTATGATGGAGAATTGGTACACACATCTATCTCATCTTGAAGATCTAACACTTATTAGCTCAGACCAGTCTATCCTCTCATACATAACTCTCCCTACAAAATATTTGATCCCACCATAAGTTCTCCCTGCCCCTAATCAAACCTATGTCAGAGCAAGCCTCTAGTTCTACCAGTTAACAAGAAAAAAAGCATAGGAAACATGTGAACATCATGACAACATAACTGGAAAAATTCAGAATCTGAAATACTTAATAACACAAGTCAGATGTGGTGCAATATACCGTATAAGAACAACTACCTGCTCTTAGTATGTTGAAGGAGGAAGATCACAAGTTTGGGTCAGTTTTAAAATAAAAAGCATGAAGGATGGAACTCAGTAGTAGAGTGTTTAATTGCACACATGAGACCCTGGGTCAATTATCCAACCAAGTACTGAGGGGAGAAGCGGGGAGAAGACAATTTCATTTCTTCAAAAAAAAACAAAAATAAAAATGAGAATCTATAGTTTAAAGCAGACTTTAAAAAAACACATTGAGCAGCCAGGCATAATGAAGCATGCCCATAATCCCAGCACTTTGGGAGGCTGAAGTAGAAAGACTGCAAGTTAAACCCAGTCTGGGCAACATAGCAAGACCATGTCAAAATAAAATAGTAAGGAGTCAGGATTATAGCCCAGTAAAAAGGCCATGGTTTAATCCTTACCACCACGAAAGTCTACAAATGCAATTTCTGAATAATGCTTTCTTATTCAATGGAATCAACTATAAAGAAAAACATGTACAGGGAAATGTGAACACCGATTATCTGGTATTAAAGAACTGTCTACTCCTTAAGGTGTGATAATGATATTGCAATTATGTTTTTAAAAGAATCCTTGTCTTTTCAGGTTATAAATTATGTGCAGTTGAAATGAAAAAATAAAGAAACTATGAAAAATGAAACCTGAGTTTACTCACAGAATAATGGCTTTACAAATATAAATGATAAAAAAGCAATATTAATAAAAACTGCCTACTGTACTCACTTTGGCACTAAAAATGGAACAATACAGAAAAGATTAGCATAGCCCCTGTGCAAGGATGACTCACAAATTCATAAAGTGTTCCATATTTTCTCAAAAAAAAAAAAAAACACCTACTTAAGTCATACTAAAGTATACCCTGGTTCTACTTATGTAAAATTATATATTTTTTTCTCTTTTTCTTTTTTTTTTGTTTGGTACCAGGAACTGAACTCAGGACCTTGCACTTGCCAGACAGGCACTGTGACACTAAGCTCTGTCCCCAGCTATAAAATTATATGTAAATATATATGAATACAATATCTGGCAAAAACAAAACATAACAAAAAACCCTGTTATATCTTTTTATGGTGTTTCGTTTAAAATAATGATCATACATATTTATGAGTGGGATGTGGGGAGAAGATAGTGTACAAAATGTATCCACTTCTCAAAAATACTTGATTATTCTGAAAGCTTTTAGTATTAGACAGGCATTAACCAAACTGCTGTACCTATTTTGTTAAAGTAGTTCAATTCTATGTCTAAAATACAGTGGTGAGAGAGATCCAGGCTTTTCACAACATACCCCATGAAACCCAGGAGTCACAGCATCAAGAAGAAGCTGTCTAAGATGATGAAGACAATCACATACCTGGAAGTGAGAGCACAGATGACTTTGCTCCACTGCTCCACCACTGCTGGGTGGTGCCTCCAGTTAGCCACCATCTCCTTGGCTGTCTTCCAATAAGGAGGTGTTGGGAAGCACCGAGTACAAGCTAGTAACCAAACCTCAAAGAGAACACCAATCAATTTCTCTGCTAAATTCTCAGCAATGCCACCTGACCAATGAAAGAAAAGAATCTTTAATTCACTAATTTGGAAAAACTGGTCAAAAATTAAAATGTTAAGTACTGATTTTCAAATAAATATTCAATGATAAAAAATGAAAATTAATTATTAGGTGTGCCTATAAAGGAAATCAGAGACAACATCAACAAATTATTTTGAGAGTGTTCAATCTGCTCTGCTGGTTCTTAATAAAGATCTTACCTTCTAGTGAGGGGAACCAAGTATACATATTAGTTTCTATGTGAAGGCATTCATTCACATGACCTCACATAATTCTCCCATTATTTTTATAAAATAGATACTTCTAACATATTATCAATACTAATTATATTATTTTGAAGATGAGAAAACTTTGGTCAAGGGAGGTTAAGTAACTCATCCAAGGTCATGTAGCCAATAAAGAAAGGAATCAGAACAAATACCAAGGTCTTGCTAGCTCCAAAGTCTGCCATAAAACGCGTCATGCATTTGAAAGATAATCTCTTTTTTTTTTTTTTTTAGTGCCAGGGATTGAACTCATGACCTTGAGTTTGCCAAGCAGGCACTTATGCTGCTGAGCTAAACCCCCAGACCTGAAAGATAATCTTAAAGAGAGGGGAAAAGAAAAAAAAAGAAGAAGAAGAAGAAGAGGAGGAGGAGGAGGAGGAGGAGGAGGGGGAGGAGGAAGAGGAAGATGAGGAGAAGGACGAGGAGGGGGAGGAGGGGGAGGAGGAGGGGGAGGCCTGGTGCTGGGTACAAGAACGCCTTAACAGAGCTATTCTTCTGTTGTAAGTGCCAGAACCAGAAGCAGCAATAGCAGTGGACTTTATTCTGTAATGCTCCTAAAGGCAAAATTAAGACTAACAGAAAGAGTAAAAAGGATGTATATTTCAAACGAGCAGAACCAAAACTCCAACAACAAAGAGGCCAAGAAGGTGATGAACTGCTGCCTTGTGCTGCAGAGATACTGGTATGAGAAGTGAGTGGCTAAGAGCTGTTGAGATAACGACTGCCCAACTATCAAAAATACTATCCTGGCATTCCTTTCCACACTAAAATTCTCTCTTAGTTACTTTTTCTCAATGCTGAGACAAAATACCTGACACCTAAAGTTAAAGGAAGAAAAGTTTATTTAGCTTACAGTTTATAGAGGTTTTGATTCTTAGTTGGCTGGCTCCAAGGCAGGGTGACATGGCATCACAGAGGAGAAAACAGTTCACGGCAGCCAAAAAGCAGCAAGGCAGCAAGCAGCAAAGTAGCAAAGCAGCAAGTGAAGTAGCAACCAAGTCCTCTTTCTGTCCCTTATATTCTATCCAGGGTACAAGCCCTTAGGCTATATGTAGGACTTAAACCCAGGGTGGGCCTTCCCATTACCCATCCAGAATTATGCCAAACCAATCAGTGCACTAATTTAGTAGTCACACATCCTTAATCCTAGCTTCACATACTCTAGATCCAGCACCTCCGAAAAGCCCTACCTATGATGGCATAAGACTTTGGGGGAACATCTAGACCCAAGGCACAACAAGCCATGATTCCTTTCAGATATTTCCCCAGACACTAGAACTCTGTGACAACATCAGCACATCTGTATGTGTCAGTAAAGACCACAGATAAATAAGCAACAGCTAAAATATCTGAACTACAACACCAATTTCAGTTTATGTACACCGTGCTTACACATACAAAGCAAAGCTTCTAAAATACATTATGGAATTTTATAAAACTGTAGGCTTTTAAAATGGCTAATAAAAAACAAAACAAAACAAAATAAAATAAAATAAAATAAAATAAAATGGATAATGAATAGCATACTGTTATACTTCCAAGTAACAGACTTTAAGATTCTGGAGGTTTTATTTGCTAACAATGAGTCTTTCATCACTGTTAAAGTTAGCAGACTCTACTGATCACTTTGTCATCAGATATATTATCTATAGGCTCTAATTTAAAAATTTTATTGTTTCTTATATAAGCTCCATCCTAAAACCCTAAACAAGCCAGCATTCTAATG
The DNA here is from genome assembly GCA_004027455.1 of Hydrochoerus hydrochaeris. NCBI lineage: Eukaryota > Metazoa > Chordata > Mammalia > Rodentia > Hydrochaeridae > Hydrochoerus > Hydrochoerus hydrochaeris. Next base: position 87,001 of record PVLA01007731.1, on the reverse strand, counting down.
CTTATTAAATATGTATAATTCACTGTGTCCTTTTCTATATTAGCAAAATCACCACTGAGGGCAAAATAATCCCCTTAGCCACATTGCACTTTTGAGGTTCCTGTTCTACAAACTGTTAATCTTAGCTGGTCAACTGTCATATCAAAATGTAAACCCCAACAAGTCTATTGCTCATTGAATTTAAATGTGAACTGCATCTGGAGCTTGGAAACAAATAAGAAAAAATAAACAAACAAACCTTGAATAGTTGGCGGGGCCAGAAGTATATCATTAATCTGCAGAAGAAACAATAGTAAGACTTCCCAGGTTTCTCGGGCCATGATGGATGACTCATGAGCCAGTTTTTGAATGGTTTTCAGGACTTGTAAGCATAGTCGGATCTGGCTGGAGCCCTGCTCCTGTCTGAAGAAGACAGACAGATATCACTGACAAGTCTGAAAGAAAGCAACAGCTAAAGAACAGGCAACTTACAAATACAACAAGCAATGGTTCAATGAAGCTCCCTAGGAGTATCGACTGACTGAGCACACTTTCCTCAGCTTAGAGCCACTTGTTCCCTATAATATACTCTGGGATCTCAACATACCACTCCTATGAGAACTCAGGTAGCATCTGGCAGGAAGGGAGAACACTAAAACATAAATTTCACCACTGGATTTCTCTGCCTAAAACATGCTTGGCCCATAATAACAGACACTCACTGGGTTTGTGCTGAATAAATGAGTATCCACAATCATTCCTGCTGCTCACACTGAAGCAGAAAGGCCCCTGCATCTTAATTTTTTAAAACACACATTCACAGGAATTCTATATGTGATTTGAAAGTGTTCAGAGTCCTGCTAAAGCTAATGTCTGCTAGGGAAGAGCCTGAGGGACCAGATGAACTGTCCAAGATTGATGAGAAGTTAAGGAAATACTGCTACATAGATGAGCACCTGCTGTTGCTTCTCTAATTTAAAAAAAAAAAAATGGGGGCACCAGAGGGTGCCAAGATACACTAGAGCTATAATTTTAAAACTCTCTTTAATTTCTGCAAGACTATATACATTTTTCCAAAGGAAGAAAGCCAATCTATAAAATAAAGCAAAGTATCATGTCTAAATAGAAAGGAAGATCCAAACCTCTGCCTTCACTACTTCTCAAGGTGGACCACCTGAGAATGTCAAGAATAGGAGAGAACACTACATTAGTAGTAAATGCTGCTGCCCTTGAGGCTGCTCATGTAAAACCCAAGATAGTATACACATTACTAAAATAAACCTTGAGGTTGAGGTTCTGTATATTATGACTTGTTGCAAAGAACTGGTAGAAACATGTCTGGATCACAGTAGAGAATCTCATGCATTCCTCAACAAATTCTGAAAACTAAAGGGAGTGACTTCAGAACTCTCACCCCAACCTACAACACAGATTCCCAAGTTCTGGGCTATGATCCAAAAAACTGCACTTACTCTGGAGTTGTAATCAAAACTATTGAACTTTAGCTAGAGAAGTCAGACCTAAAGCAAAAGGATGAGACAATCACCTTAGAAAAACCAAGAATCCCAAAGAACAGGAGATGTCCCACATACCACTGGAGCTGAACCCAGCCCACGTAAAGTCACAAGGCTCAGGCTCAAGTGTGTTGCTCTGGTTGAGGAAGAACAGAAAACTACCTAGTAGCGCCAAACCTTATTGAGCCAAAGAAGAGGAAGTCTGGAATAGGAAATAAAAATACCACTAGTGGTCCTGGGGCCAACACTCTTCCAAGGAGCAGTAACATTACATGCCTCCTATAGTCACTGAGGCTTATCCAGTACTTCCAGGTACCTGTGTAATACCAGGATACAAATGTTCTTCTAGTACTTTAGCCTCACTCAAAAGGACTAAATTCAGAAGTAGGATCTAAGTTTCTAAAGCTAGGAAAAGAAAGGTAACTTTTACATCAAAATGAAAAAGCAGGGCATGGTGGTACGTGCCTATAATTCCAGCACTCTGAAGACTGAGGCAGGAGGATTACAGAGTTTAAGGCCAACCTGGGACACATAGTGAGACCCTGTCTTAAAAACAAAACAAAAACAGAAAATCTAAACATCAAGGATTTTCCTTTCCTTCCAACAGTCTCAAAGGCAACTATGGTCTTCAGAAAAACCTCTTTGGGACAAGCACCAGAGAATTAGGGCCATTAGGTAAAATCTAAATGACCACCTGCTCTTCTAAGTCAAGTTCTATCGGAGCACACCCATGTTCTTCATTCATGTATCTATGGCTGCTTTCCTGCTACACTAGCAGAATTGAGTAGTTATAACACCATATAGCTTGCAAAGCTAAAAATATTTACTATCTAGTTCTTTACAAAAAGTTTGTTGACCACTGCTTTAGAACAACATTATTTCTTCAAATACATATACACAGTATATTTGAGCAATTAAAAATCAATTTTAGAAGATGGCTCACTCTTTGCTTATTTAGGAAAAAAAACTTAAATGATGGGCAAAAAGAAAGTTATACTCACTCTGATTTAATTTCTAGAAAACTGGAAAAGGCAGATTCCTGAGTCAGTTTATATAAAATAACTAGTTAAGTAAATTTAGATGACAAACACTCAGAATCAAAAACTGTAAGGTCTAATAATAGTAGATTAGATCATAACTCCTAATAGTTAGCAATGAAAATATTTAGCTTGCCAGGCATAGTGGTACATGCTTATAAACCTAGCACTCAGAGGCTAAGGCAGGATGATCACAAATTCAAACCCAGGGTGGATGACTCTGCCTCAAAAAAAAGTTTTTTAAAAGGGAGAAGGCTGGGGATATAGTTCAGTGGGAAGGCCTGGGTTTGTTTAAAAAAAAAAAAAATCAGCTAACCTCTAAATACCATCACTGGCCATAAGAATTCTAATATCAATTCAGTACCCTTTCAAAATGTATTAACCTTTATGCATATACACTTTTGAAAAAAGCAAGCTAATAGTCAAATAGTAAAACAACTTATAAAGTAGCTATACTTCTTAAGAGAAAAAAAAAAAGTAAAGCCTGGCATGACACTGAGGCAGGAGAACAGCAAGTTCAAGCCCAGCCTGGGCAACTTAAGTGACTCTGTCTCCAAAAGAAGAGCGGGGTGGCTGGAGATGTAGCTTAGAGATCCTTAGGTTCAATTCCCAGTACTACAAAGAGTGATAAATAAGAGTGATACAGGCTCAGAGAAGATGTGGTCAACAAGGACCTAGGTGATTAGGTAAGACTTCTTACAAGGCAGAATTCATGATGAGCCAATAAAAGTGAGTTGTAAACATCTAGGCAATGGAGTGAAAAAGAAAACAAAGGGGCAGATGATGATGGGAAAGATCTCTAGTAAGTCTTACACAATGTTTAGTTTTAAGAGTCTGACTAAAGAGCAAGGCTCACAGAGAATTAGCAACAGTTAATCTGCTTAGGAGCCAGATTACACCTGGCATTTTCTGTGCACAAAGGAATTTATAGCTGATCCCACAGACCAAAGCTCTTAAGGGAGACTTTGCTTTTTTAACTTAGGTTTCCCAAAGAAAAGTTCCTTCTAAAGTTAAGAGTTACAATTTAAGAGAGCTGGTTTTTGAATAATTCAAAATCCTTAACCATCTGACAGAGCAAAAGCTCTAATCAGAACTTTTTCAAAAGGAGAAAAGTTCATCAACTTTTTTTCACAGCCTTAACACACAGGTAAAAACTAGATATTCATGAGTAGGCAGGAAACTAATGCCTTCTTCTCCACTCTTATCTATATTTCTCAAATTTCATTTATTTATTTGGTTGGTTTTGGGGATTTTTTTTGAGACAGGGTAGTACTTCAGGCTATGTAGTTTGGGGCGGCCTTGAACTCACTATGTACCCCAGACTATCCTCAAATTCACAGCAATCCTACCTAAGCCTCCCAAAGTGCTCAGGTGTACCACCACGTCTGGCTCCAAAATTTATTACAAGGATATATTACTCCTTGGGAGGGGTGACATTGGGAATGAGAGTCAGGGTCTTGAGCGTGCTAAACATTCTACTGCTGAGCTACAGCCCTAGCCCAGGATATTCTTTCATAATCAGAAAGAACATTTTGGCACAAGTAAGGTAGATGACCTACACTATGATACTTAAGGCTTTTACCTCAGAAGATGGGGGGAAAAATTAATAACAAACTTTCAAGAGTAATATTTTGGTCCACCATAAATTTCCTCATAATGAATTCAAGTTTTTTCTCCCTTCTGTGTTTGTGTGTGTTCATATGCATGTGTGTATGTTCATATGCATACTGCGGATTGAACGCAAGGCCTTTACACTGATCTACATCTCAGCCCTTTTATAATTTCATTTTGAGACAGGATCAAATGTTGCTAGATTGGGCTCAAACTTGTGATCCTACTGCCTCAGGCTCCCAGAGTGCTGAGATTACAGGTGTGCACTACCATGCCTGGTTTAAGTTTTCTAATTTGTATGTCATCATTTTCTCAAAGAAAAGATTCATTTTAAAGTAAAAGGTTTACTTGCCTTTACCTGAAGCGGAAATAAGAATTATGATGGGCAAAAGTGTGATTTTTTTCTTTAAGCAAAAGGGAAAGATATCATATTTTAATACCTAATAGCGATCTTATCTTAGAACGAAAGCCAAAAGTCTTTAAAATGAACACATTTATTAAAAATTCCTGGAAAATATTATATAAGCTCATCTCTCTTATTCATATTAAGACTCTTTAACTGAATAATGACACTGTTCAAAGGACTGGCAATGAAATAGCGCCTATATGTAATAAAGTAACATGTATAAAAATTTTATTATTATCCTAGTAACAGGCTAAACAGACATGTGCAATTTACCTTGGTACAAAAAGATTTTGCAGATGTTTTAGTATACTTTGAACATACAGATTAGGTTCTTTAATAACTGGCAAAGGGATAGAATCTTTCGGCAACACTAAAGCCATAATCCAGTCTGTATATACATCAACACAATATTTTACAGTTTCTCCATCCAATGGAAGGGTCAGTCCATAGCAAATTACTTCCATTGTCCATTTTACCTAAACGAACAAAAAAAATCCATATCAAATTATTATATATTCCCATCTAAATCTCAGTAGACTAATTTAAAATGTTAACATCTTTTATTGCCAAAAACCTCTAAACTGAAAGACAGTATATTCATCTCAAAATATGTATCAAGTTTATTCTAAAAGATGCACTTTTCATGTGTCAGGTATATGTGTAACATTTCCCAAGCAAAAGATAACAGAAAAAAATAAATTACTTATTTTTACATATTGTTTGTTTTTGTCCTTTAGACACCATTACCACTCACTCTGAAATAAAAGGTCATTTCAATTTTTCATAGGAATTAGAGATGCAAAAATAGAAAACTACAAATTTTTTTCTCCATTCCATTTGCATACAGGAATGTGTATCACTTAAGAGATCAGATATATAAATTCAATTACATTCCATCTCCAAATTACACAATAGGAACAAATGATAGGAAGAAAGATTAATTGTTCAATTCTTATTATTTTACAACTGTTTTCTCTGCCAAAGAATATTACTTTAAGTGGCTAGGAGGGAACATACACAGGTGAGAAGGGACCATATTTGGGTAATATCTTAATAAGGCACTTAGCTGTGCTACACAAGTTCCAGACTCTTAAACCACCTGAATCACCTAAGGTCAAAAAGAAATAGAACAAAACAGTGCTGAACTGCTACGTGGAATCACAGAATGGACAAGGTGCTATGAAAAAGGAAAAATATCTCTCTTTGAAAAAGAAGATGAAACTACATTCTAGTCACCCGTGATGGGAAAGTTTAAGTGAATTACATTCAAAACTTTGAGATGGACAACTAAGTAGTGTCAGTGAATGTGTCAAAAAGGAAGTGCAAATCCATTCTACTCAGCTTGCTTGAAAAGATGAAGTCATGCCAGATAAGCTTCATTCCTTTTTTAATGGAGTTACTATAAAGAGAGCTGACACTTACATAGTCCTTGCAGTTTACAACCCACTTTCATAAATATTACCTAACCATCATAATAACCCTGTGTGAGACTTTAAACTAGCCTCAGTTTACACATAAGAAAACTGAAGCTTGGCAAGTTTAAGTAATTTGGCCCATCACTGGTTCATACAAGGCTCCTGAACCTCCTGAACCCAGGAAAGATGACCAGCTCCAAAATGAGCACTTCAAGAGCTCCTTATCTTTAGGAACAGCAACTACAACCCAATTCAAGCACTTCGACTTACAACCAGAAGGGCCTACATGCTCCATGGTACCCTTAAACATGGAAGCCAGGCAAGGGTAGGAAGGGATGGAAATAAGGGAATGCTCAAGCTCAGTACATGTGTAGCCTTAAAACTTGAAGTAAGATATGTTTCTGGTTGGAGCTATTTAGGAGCAAGAATGAGGGCTTCCAAACACACCCCTCTAAGGAATCAGAAGACAGCCTACAGCATAAAAGAAAGGATTTGGTACAAGTCTTTGTTTAGGGCACTTAGCTCAAGTGGAGAATTAGGCATGACTAGTAAAAGTCTCAGCAGCAAAAAGATAAGACTCTAATAACCCTCACAAACTCTAAGATCTAACTCTGAACCCAAATGAGATAAAAACTTAGAAATGACACTACAACATGTGGAAATCAATTAAGAAAGCAGTATTAAATACTTCAATAACAAATTCTTATGTTTACATAATACAGTAAATTAAAAAACACTTACTTCTTTGTCAGTTTTTAACAAACTCTCATTACCAGCCCCTGAAGACGCCTGCCCAAGAGGACGGACCACTGCATTTGCTACCTCTCGCCCAACACTCTCTGGATAGCTGTGCAGCACACTCGTATGGCCCTGGTCATTCTGAATCACCAAATGCAGTGATCTCCACTCCGAGTACATTGTGTCACTAAAGAACTATCCAAACGGCACCTGAAAAGAGAAAAGATACAGGTTAAACTACTGAAAACACAGATTTGCCCTATGTGACAGGACAAGAAAGACTACAAACCTACTGCCTCTAGAAAACAGAAAAAGCATCTCTAAATGTTTAAGGAATGTCTCCAAATGGCTTCATGGTGATTACATAAGATAAGCAGCTGTCTGGGGATCTACCTAAAGAACCCTCAGAGGTCCTGGAGCAAAGCCAAGAAGGATAGTCATTGTGCAGGGGATTAAAAAGACCAGATATAGAACCCTAATAACATGAAGAACCTTCCCCATTCAATGGTTACAGAAGAGGAAACATTTAAAATGAGAGAGAATGGAGTGTCCAAAGGAAGAAAGGCAAACAAGACATTTGCACTAAGACCCACATTTTTCTATCAAGTGCTGAGTACTGTCGTCCCCTCTTATCCAAGGTTTTGCTTTTCAGTTGGTTACCTGTTGCAGGTCAAACATATTAAACAAAAATTCCAGAAACAAAAATTCAGAACTATTATATTATGCGTCATCTTAAGTAACACAATCTCATTCCAGCCCAACCACCTGGGCCATGAATCATTCCTTTGTTTGGTGTACCCACAGTGTATACACTACATTTGTTGGTCACTTGGAAGACATCCTGATTGTCAGATCACAGCATGATATCACAGTACATATGTTCAAGTAACCCTTATTTTACTCAATAATGGCCCCACAGTGCAAAAGTAGTGAACTAGAAATTAGGGTATGTCAAAAAAAATAAAATGCTTCCTTTGGTAAAAAGATTAAACTGCTTAACTTAACAAAGAAATTTTTTTAAAAATCGCATGCTGAGCTTTCTAAGCTCTACTGTAAGAATCTACGATTTTTTTAAATAAAGGATTTTAACTGAAGATCTAATATACTCCTCCCCAGCCTAAACTTTTATTGCTGTTTTCTCACAAGCACCCCAAGCTGTGGCCACAAAGAAGTACTGATGATTGCTCAAAATCAACAAATTCTTTTACCCCATATGTAACTGTTTACGCTACTATCACTGACCCAAAAGCAATTATCCACCTAGATCTACTTTATAAAATACTCATCCAGGGCTGGGGATTTAGCTCAGAGGCATAAGCACCTGCTGGAAAGTACACAGTCATGAGTTCGATGCCCGGTACCAATAAATAAATAAATAAATAAATAAATAAATAAATAAATAAATAAATAAATAAAGTACTCATCCTTCAAGACCCATCTCAAATATTGTTCCCTTGCTAAAACTATTCTTCATTCCTCAACAAGTTCCTCCCACTCTACTTCTACTACTCAGATAGTTTTACATCAGATAATTCATTAGCCATGTACAAAAATCTTCACAAGAACATCAGCCTTTTCTGAGTTGACACCTGTCTTGGTCACTTTTTTCTCATTGCTGAGAAAAAATACCTGATGCCCAAAATTAGGGCAGATGAAGCTTATTTTCTACAATTTTGGAGGTTTTCAGTCAATATATGGCTGGCTCCAAGGCAGGGTAGTGTGACAGGGGCACCATTCATGGCCTCCACAGAAAAGACAGACTTTTTCCTGCCCTTACACTGTATGTCAGCTCTGCTCTGGGCAGGTGTAGCAGTCACACCACCAATCCCAGTGCTAGACAATGAACCAATCACGAATGCTGGCTTCAGCCACGTCCATGATTGCATGAGGCCTGAGGGGGCCATCCGAACATAAACCATAACAACACCTCACTTCTTGAATCCTGGGGTTATCCCCTAACATAAGGTGGATAGTAAATAAATTTTTGAAAATGTTAACATTTACCAATGGGAAAAAGAAAGACATCAGCAGGTGTTCTCTTTATTCTACTGCAGTATGGGTAGGTCATATACAAATAAAAAATGAAAAATGTCAATTTGCTTTAAACTAGTTAGTAGTAGTAAAAATAAAAGACCATTTCCAAATATTAAACATAACACATGTTCCAAACAATGTATTATTGGAGGGAAAAAAATTGTGCATTTGTTTTCTGCAGTAGTGAGCACTGAACCCAGGGCCCTCTACCAGTAAGCAACATTCCTGATCCTTGTTTTTGGGGGGTTTTTAAATTTTTTATTTTGAGGCAGGGTCTCAACAAATTGGCCAGGCTAGACTCAAACTTATTGGTTGTTTGGCTTTAGTTTATTGAGTAGTTGAGATAACAGGTATGCACTACCATGCCCAGCCAAAAGCAAAACAGTTTTAAGAAGACAAAAATAAAATAAACTAGCTTTCAACCTCCATCATATACATTAGAAGAATCTAGGGGTCTCTAACTAAAAAGCAGGTTCCAGGCCCTATCTCTGGAAATCTTGGTTCTATAGGTTAAAGATGGAGTCTGGAAATATGTATTTCTAAAAAGATAGCAGCCACCATTCTCAATTCTGAAGTAAAGAAAGAAGCATCATTCTTTCAAGAACAAGACCAACCAAAATAGATGTAATAGCTCATAAATCCTTTCTTAAAACTTTTTAAAGTAGTTAAATGCAAGACATTTTCATTCCCTAAATGTAAAATGAAATAAATGCTTTTTAAAAATATGTAAAGAAGAAAGGATACAAAAACTGAACTAAAACTGAGTATGGTGGCACACTCCTGTAATCCCAGCCCTTGGAAGGTTGAGGCAGGAGCATCACTGACTTAAGCCAGCTTGGGCTACACAGTGAGTTTAAGGCCAGCCTAGACTTCATAGTGAGACCTTGTCTCAAAAAAAACTAAACTAAAATATAATGTATAAGGTAACAAAAACATAGACGCTAAATTTTAATACAGAGGCTAAAAACATTAAGACAGGGACTAGGGACTTAGCTCAGTGGCTCAAGCACTTGCCTGGTAAGTGTAAGGTCATAAGTTTGATCCCCAGTACCAAAACAAAACAAAACAAAACAAAGACAAAGACTCCATTATAATCATAGGCATATTAAGTTAAACAATGAAAGGAAAATAAAATATGGGAAACAAACATGAAGAACTTAAAAAACAAAATAAAAAGCAATAAGGTCTTATTTGTACCTCTTAAACTAGTAAAGCAAGTGATAAAATTCAACTCTTTAAGAGATAAGAATTAACTCAAAACTTTAGAGTAATGATTTTCAATATAAAAATTGTCCACTAGGGGGCACTGTGGAACCATTAAGTGCTCCTTTGTTGACAATTTTGGGGGTAGATCATTGGTATTTATGGAAAGTCAGGAAATCTAGACATCTTGCAATGCATTGAGACAGTCCTGCACAACAACAGACAATTATGCTACATTTTATTTAACTTTTAGACATGTGCCAGAAGTTGTATTTTGAAAACCTAAAATTCAACTCAATTTTACATATAAACACAAAATGTATCTTAGTTTTTAATATATTACATATATGAACATTTCTAGTAATGCAATCATGTTAATCACATAATATCCCTATAACTACTTTCTGCAGTTTATAATCTTCAAATTCCAAGATTGCTCACTACTCTAGAAAAAAATCACATCACCATGGTCATGCCACTCATGGCATGAGCTGCTAATACTAAAAGCCATTGTCAGGAACATAATCAGAGCAAATACATGTATACTTATTTAGCCTGTACTTCAATGTGTCAAATAGAAGGGAAAAAATGTCATAATATTATCTTACTTCTCAATTCAAACATAGAAGCACCTGACTACTTCATTGTGCTCTTTTGCATAGTGGTGCCTAAGTAATTTATTGAAATAGTAATCTTATCAGAAAGGCAGTAATTACTGTTTTTTATTCATTATAGTTAAAGAATTTCATTGACTTTTAAAATTCTGTGTGTTGCTAAGTTATATACTGTCCATTAACTTCAAGATTAAAAAATGGAGAAGACTGAAAACTACCATTTTAAGAATCAAATGTAGTAAGTAGTGCAGAGCCTAGGGCGGGCATTATGACAAACCAAAGTATAGCACCACAGTTTAAACAGCACAGCTATTAATCAGTTGTGACTGCCTAGCACTTCAAGGAATGTAGACCCAACATTGCCAGATAAACCATTTTTTCAAGATACACAGGAATCTTACACATTTCTGTGACATCTACCATCTTTAATACTAAAAAACTAAATTCAGGATTTTTTTTTTTCTTAAAAGTGTGGGCCTAAAAAGAACTCATCTATGGTTCAGTTTATGACCCGGACCAGAGATAAAAGTATACACTAGTTTTAGTTAACAGAATCAGCATGATCCTTGTGGAGACAGAAAAGTGAGGTTTACATGGATGCGTCAGCTGTCACTGGCCTGAAAATAAAAGCAGTATTTCTATAAAAAAGTTACAACTATACTTAATGAGGACCCTGAAAGTCACACTCTCCCACTTTGTTGTGGTAGTCGGGTTCAACACCCAACTATAGAGATCCAGTAACTTTCATTTTGCTTCACTTTTATTGCTGTTAAGAAAAAAGGATAAAGCAGACTGTGGTGTGTAATAGATTCAGTAGGGTAAATTCCATTGAGCCACTTACTGTTAAAATACACAAGCAAAAACCTCCTCTTGCTGTTGCAGCAGCTCAGGCTGTCCAAAGACACAAATCTCAAAGAATATCACTAGTTTGAAGTGCTTCCTGAGCAAGGATATATATATCTTCATTAACCTTTCAGGAAAGCACCATGGCAGAACTCTGCTGTGCCTCAAATCATTTAACATGGGGCTATCGGCAGCTCCATCCTGTGAATAAATTGGCATTTCTGTAAGGCACTTCAGGATGATACGCCAATTTTTACAACTATTCAATCAAGCCAGCTTATTAGCAGTTTGCCTGTTTAGCAAGCACGAGGTCATGAGTTTCATTCCCAGTGAAAGAAAAGAGAAGAGAAGAGAAGAGAAGAGAAGAGAAGAGAAGAGAAGAGAAGAGAAGAGAAGAGAAGAGAAGAGAAGAGAAGAGAAGAGCTATTCAAACAAGGACAGCATCGATGTTCTGCCAATCAATACACTGCAGGAGACAGTGATACCAGATGAGTTGACCTAGTAAGATCACTTACATTTATCCCTATAAAACTCAAAAATTTTTAAATGCACAGATGTTCACTGTAGTAGTATATATAAGTTGGGGAAGTGAGTATAATTTAATTATCCACTAATAATGGGATAAACAGGACATAATAAAACCATATAGTATTATGTGGCCACTAAACATTGAGATTATATAGAAGCATGAAAATATATGTAAGTAATTAAAAGAGGATGCTGGATTCAAATCCCAACTCTACTATCTACAAGCTGGGTACAAAAATATATTACTCTCCCAGGCATGGTGATACACACCAGTAAGCCAGAGGCTACAGCAGGAAGATTACCATAAATTTGAGACCATCCTGGGCTACATAATGAGTTCAAGGCCAGCCTGAACTATATTGTGAGACACTGTTTCAAAAACAAAAAAGTTACTCTATCTTTTTGTCTCATCTTCATCTAGAAAAAAGCTAACTGTAGCTTATTTCAGTGTTGTGATGATTACAGAATCATAAACATAGGCAATCTGGAACATTCTCTAGTCCATAGAAAGCAATCAGTAAATGACAGCCATTTTAAAATGAAGGAGAAAACACAATATATAATGATTACAACTAGATAAACATAGTTCAGATTAGAAGGATCACAGAGAAACAGTCATTTTAACTGAGTGGTAAAACTTTTGGTACAATAAATAAGTTTTAACCTATTTAATAACTTAATAGCACTGATAAATATATGTCAGCATCCTATTATACATATAAACATTCAGACACTGACAGAAACATACCAAGCTGACTTAATAGTTATTAACCACTTGCCATGCACAATAAACACTGTTAAAACTATGAAGGAGATGAATAAAAACTTGGTTTCAGTGAGTTTGGGGAGATTAACACAAAAACAAAACAAAACAAAAAATCTCTACAGCACAAGTTAGAACATTATAGTGTTAAAAAGGACTTAAAAAATTATACCCAATCAGAGAAGCCCAGAAGAAAAAGAATACCTTTGATTGAAAGTATTAAGCTTAAAAAGGGAGGTTAAGAAGATGAAAAAAGAATTGAGATGTGCTATTGTATCTGTACTTACTCGCCATGATAAATGTAATCATTATGTAAAGCAACCATGTACTAATAAAAATAGAATGAACTTGAAAGCAATAGAGTAAGATCAGCGAACACAAAAGATACAAGGAATATAAACTGGACAGCACTTAGAATTGTGACAGAAGAAAACTGAATGGAAAAGAGAATAAAAAGGGAAGGTAGAAGAAAAAAAGAAACTGTGTAAGAGACAAAAAAAAAAAGCACTAGAAACTAGACACCCAGAGTGGCAGGAAGAGTACGCTGTATGTAGAAAGTGGTAAGACTTTAAAGGCAAACATGATCAACTTTGAAGGACTTCAAGTGCTAGGATTGTACATTTGAAGCAAGAAAAAGAAAAACCGTAGGCAGATTATGTCACATGTGAACAGGGACCCTACAACAAAGGTTGGTGAGTTTAAGTTTGGCCACCTGCAGACATGGGATGCACATCAAAATAGAAACACCCAAGAAGATAGATACTTGGTCACTTAGTTCATCTGTTCTGTTCTGCAACAGGCCTTGTTGTTAAAATGAACCATGCCTCTAACACTGAAGTAACTTCTTATACCCTGTGCCTAGAGAAATTCCAGATACCCATGACATATCTGTCAGAAACAGTACATTTGTACATAAGGTGGATAGCTGTCTATGAGGTGGCCAATTAGCACTAATGCAGAGGACTCTCCCTCTTGCATTCTCATGTACCATGAACCATCTACTGAGTATCAATCCAGAAAACATTCTAGGAAACTAGGTATGATTTCAGGGCTATCACAGCCCACCACGTGTAAAGTAGGTGTGAATGTGTGTGGCTACAAGTATGGCTATGGCGGTATGCCAGTAGTCATGGAGTTCTATAGGGTTGCTGGGCCTGAAAAGCCTGAAATGATCAAAAGTCTTTTTCTGGTTGTTGTTTTGTTTGGGGGTAGGGGTGGACGTTGTTCAGGGTGCGTTGTTCAATCACCAGGGATTGAACCCAGGACCTTGACCATACCAGGCAAGTGTCATGCCACGAAGCTACATTCCTGGTCCTCCTTGCCTCCTTATCTAGTTCCCCCATGCCTACCTCCAGCTTTAGGGCCCTTGCCTAGGAGTAGGGGGACTGACAACCTATGCAAGGAAGCCAACTGTGGGAAGATCAGTGGGAACCTCTCCAACCTCCTCATTCACCTTACCAGCACCTTGCCCATTTGAACTGGACTTCCTGCCCTTCTCCTTTCTTCCCTTTCAGTGCCCATGGTTTGAGATCCAAAGCCACTGTTCTCCAGGTTCCCTGGTGTCAGCTGTCAGTCACAAGCCCTTAAATAAAACAGCAGAAAAGAAAAACAAGAGGTATGCCAGATGTGGTATGGTAGTGCTGTAATCCCAGCAGTCAGGAGGCTGAGGCAAGAGATTACTACGAGTTCAAGGCCAGCCTAAACTACACAGTGAGTTCAAGAACAGCATGGACTACATAGACCCTGACTCAAAAAAAAGAATGAAAACTTAATTTTATCATAATAATAATACAACAATAACTGAATTTTCATTAAAGTAATTTGACAGAAATGTTCGAGACAGGCTAAAGGGACAGTAGAACACAAACTTCATTGTGGCTAATATATTGGGAGAAAAGAGAGCTGCTCACTGTCTTAAGATATAGCTGAAATCATGATAATTTCCTCCTTTTGGCTCCCTGCTATCAACCTGAGCTACTAACAGACATCTTGACCTTTACTGCTTCTGAAGTACATAATGATGGAGATGGAGATAACAGTGCTCCCCTGCAGATCATGTAATTTTCTTTCCACTCCAAAATGTGCCCATTTTCTAGGTATTCTCTCTGAAAATTTCTATTATAAGTGATTGTGTGCTAGATAACAGTTTATGGCTTATAGGCACCAATGCAGAGTAGCATACAAGTTTAGTCTACATGACAAATTACCAAAATAATCAATACACTGGTAGACACACTAAGACCACAGCCTGACATTAATTACATCAGTTGATTCAACCATTATTTATGCAATGTTCAATGCACCAAGCACAGTGAATACTAAATAAACATCCCTACTCCCAAGGAGCTTCAAATCTAATTACAGAGAATAATTTTTTAATATTTTGGGGAAACAAATCCAAACATCAGTTATTTCATAAATAAATAAATAAATAAATAAATACGCTTATTAAACACAACTACATGTCAGGATTTCTCCTAGGACTTAGCTATGCAGATGCAAATAGCATAGTGGCTGCCGGTGAAAGGGTTTCATTTCATAAAAAGGAAGACGCAGAAATCAGTAAGACACGTCAGTATTCAATATGATAACTGATGTGATATTATAAAAGTGGCACAATACAAGAGAAAAACAACTTGAGATTTTGGCTTGATGATGGCACCTCTTTATATAAACTGATCATTTTCAAAAACTTTTACATGTTACTTCACTTTATTCCAATAACTAGGCTAGAGGGATAAATAAGATAGACATCACTAGCCACTAGGTAAAGAAACAGTAAAGCTATAAATTTCTCATGGTTACCTTAAGTAACAGTAAAACTGTGACAAGAAACTTCCTCTTGAAAGTTCAAGGCTTCTTCCTTTTGTCTGACTGCAAGCCTTACCATTATGACCTTGGACAAGTCACTTGGCATTTCTTTTTTATAGTTTCCTCATCTATAAAACAGGAATACCTGCAGTGTTATGGCAAAGTGACCTAAGAGAAGGATCAAGTAAAGCAACCTATGTCAACATACTTCGGAAAATACAATTGGAAGATATACATTAGAAGGTATGCCCAGTTTCCCTGGGAAAAACAGGGTGCAGGGTCACAAAATGGTGAGCAAAATAAACTGTACTAGATTTCAACACACAGAGTTGTACTTAAGGTCATCCATATAATTTTATGACTAATAAAGGCAAAGGATCATTGTTCATAATTCTGTTATAGTCCCCCTGACCCCACAAGGCAAACATCAAGCTATTAAAAAATGCGTTCTATTCACCTATGCACCAGACTCTAACAGTTAAGGATCCTATCAAACACCTGAATTACAGGAACAAAAGACAGGTTTTGCCTGCATTTCTCCCTAAAGGTAGAAACAATAGTTTTTAACAGTCTACCCCCTAAAATTTTAATATCCTTCCTAAACCCCACTATAGTTTCATTTTTTATGCCTCAAACTTGCTCTGTCCAAATACTTGCTCTGTTTTATTTATAGGCACAGACAACTATTTAATTTTAATTTAAAAATTTAGTTACTAGTTACAATGGTTACATTTCACTTGTTCAATAGTATGGTTAATAACTAGCATACTGGACAAACCAAATATAAATATGCCTTTGTAATTACAGAAAATTCTATTTCAAAGTTACTTTAGATCCTATACCTTTATTTTTAATTACAACTCTGACCAACCACCACAAACTTATTTTGTGATCCTGGCAATTGAACCCAGGGCCTTCAACTGAGTTACAGTCCCAGCCCTTTTTCCTTTCCTTTCCTCTCCTACCTAGGTTGGACTCAAACTTGTGACTTTTCAACTTAGCCTCCCAGAATGCTGGGATTACAAGTATACACTACCATGCCTGGCTAAGTCCACAGACTTCTTGAGGACAGAAGCCACATCTTATTTATCTTTGTATTCCTAATGCATTTGAAGTCCAGGTCAGATACCAGGTACTCACAATATATCTAAGTGAATATCTCAAATATAGCTGACAACTTTGTCTACTTTCCCCTCCCCAACACACAAACACACCAAACAAACAACCAAACAAGACATCTATCTCCTCATACAGTAGGAAGGGGAAATAGTATAGAAGAGGACACTACACCCAAAGGCAGAAGAATTGTTTTCTAGTCCTGGAAGCTAATCATGTAGTCCTTGGTAATACATTTAATATCATCTATAAAATGTTAGAATTAAACTCCAAGGACCTTAATTTTAAAACTTTAATCATCTTGCACCATGGGAAATATGAATTCTGTCCAAATGGTCTTTGTTATTTTCAGGGAACATACTTGATAACAATGATGGGCACTAAATTAAATGGAATCTATTCCTAGGACTCAGGCTATCATGATTAGAGTCACTTTCAGTCTTGAAGTAAACATGTGGAATTTTTCACCACTATTTTAGTGTCAATTAGAGTTAAATCTCAAGCTTAAAGATTTAGTTTCCCTCCATGTACTGAAGACAGAACCTGACACTGTCTTTATCTGATCAGAAAAACAAGGGCAAGTTTTTTGAGTATCTGAATTTAACATGAATTATCCCATCAATTTCTGACTAGTCCTAATCTAAAAACTGGAAAAACAGTACTTAACTCAAACAAGAAAATCATTCCATAACATTTATGCTGAGTATTATTGTATGAATGTACATTTTTATTCAATCTACACACTTCACTATTTAACTAAAAAACTTTATTGTCCAAAAACTTCCTCATAATGACCTTCACAAACTCACCCACTTATTTTAACCTTACATAGTTTTAAGACCATCCAAGAACAAATACAACTGGAGTTACTGGCCTGCTTTCCATAGCAAATTATGAATATTGCAAGGTATGGTGGCACACACCTGTAACCCTAGCACTCAGAAGGCTGAGGCAGAAAGACTACCAAATTTGAGGCCAG
This sequence comes from Hydrochoerus hydrochaeris, assembly GCA_004027455.1. Lineage (NCBI taxonomy): Eukaryota > Metazoa > Chordata > Mammalia > Rodentia > Hydrochaeridae > Hydrochoerus > Hydrochoerus hydrochaeris. Next base: position 69,410 of record PVLA01007731.1, on the reverse strand, counting down.
CCTGGGTAATTTAGTGAGACCCAGTCTCAAAATTAAAAGGGCTGAGGATGTATTTTGGCACTTCCTGGGTTCAATCCCAGGTACGAGGGGTTAAGAAACCTTATGTGGGGCAATGACAGTTGAGAAATTCTGCAATAAACTTATATAGGGTTTGTCAATTCCTCTGATACCAAAGTTCTACTATTCATTATGTATTTTCTTATGGCATCTCTCATAGTGAACAGGATTAACTATCAACAGCAATTCCTTTATTTGCACAAATAACAAGGCAGTAGCATTTAGTGAACAACACTTTAGGGTGCAAAGCCTACTGGGAGTAGAAAGGCTTTCAGATTGTGTCTGATTATGATGAAACTAGACATTAAAAATCAACTAACATTGACTGTACAGTACATGGCTGGTCCTGCACAGTGCCTTGCCATTGTTAAGAACTCTTGCCATTGGTAAAAACTCTTACCAATGTTCTTACAAAGACATTAGGTTAGAAAGTCTAAAGCATTCCCAAGAAAAAAGAACAAAACCCATACACTGAGCTACTAAACATCTTCTACAAAAATGGGAATAGAGACGAATCTGTTTGTAGTATGAAGTCTGTCCATGACTCAAAGACTCAAACATTGCTTTAGTAAAGAGCTCTGAGAATCTCTATGCCAAAGAACTGGAAGGAATACAAAGACAAAGAAAATGTGGTCCTTGTCCTCAAGCTGATACTAATCTAGAAGGCAAAGAAGTACACGACAGAAAAATAACTAGTAAATCCAGGCATGGTAGCTCATGCCTGTAATTCCAGCACTCAGAAGGCTGAAGAAGGAGGATTATTATGAGTTTGAAACCAGCCTGGGCTACAAAATGAGTTCAAGGCCAGCCTGAACTGCATAGTGAGATCCTGTCTCAAAAAGACACACACACACACACACACACACACACACACACACACACAAAGAAAGAAAGACAGAAACAAAGAAAAATGACTAGTAAGTTCCATTATGAAGCTACTAATGAGCAGAAAGGCCAAAAACAAAGGTGTCAGGGACAGAGGCATCTTCAAGGAAATGTTGGAAGTTATGCAGCCAGTGAAAGAAATGGGTATATGTACATATGTAAGATAGCACAAGGGAGGGGGCAGTGTAGAGTAGTGAGAAAGTCTAGAAGACTATCTAGGAAGAGAAATACATTTGCAAAGAAGACCCAAAGGTAAGACTCCATACCCATGACAACTGCATACTTAGGAAAATTGCAAACCAGCAGTTTTGCATAAGATGTATATACTTTAGTGTTAGACTTGGTGGTGCTCATCATGCATGGTGACCCATGCCTGTAATTCCAGCACGCAAAAGGCTGAGGCAGGAGGACAGACACGAGTTCAAGGTCAACCTGGGCTACATGGTGAGTCCAAGACCAGTGTGAACTACAGCCTGTCAAATAAAATAAAATAAAAATAAAAATATACACATTTTAAATGGATGCAGAATTTCTATAGAGAAAATTATTTAACATCTCCACGGCCTACCACAAGATATAGTGGTAGCCAGTGAGCTCAATAAGATCTCTGTGGTTGTAACTTGCAGTTTTAACAAGTGCCCATTTCTCTGGCACAGTTAAGCTGGTGAAACAGACACCTCCAGAGGTGCAAAATTATCTAATATCATCATTTCCAAACTTCACTGCACACTAGTATCATTAGGCAATCGTCAAAAAATATTGACACTTGGCTTCCACTCCCCGTTCTGATTCAATTGGTTTGAGTGGCTATATTGGCATCAGGAATCTTTCCGGATTCCCAGATTCCACTGACTGTGCAACAAAGTTGGAGAACCAATGACCTTAATTGTTAAGACCTTGAACTCTGGAGTTAAGACTCTAGAATACTGGAGTTCAAATTACCAGCTATATGACCTTGGGTACTAGTCACCCAGGTCCTCAGTTGCCTCGTCAGTAAAATGGGGATAATAAAGCCACCTGACAGGGTTATTGTGAAGTTAGACGTACAGAACGCATTGCCTGGCACAAGGCCTGACGGACAGCAAGTGCTTAATCTGGGTTCGCTGTTTACTCTTATCACTAACTCGTCCTCATCTGAGCGTCACTGTGCAATGGGGAGCATCCTCCCCACTGGGCGGCAGCAACTCTACCAACCTTTCATCTGGACCAAATTCTTCGCAGAGTTGTCTCCTCCGACCCAGACCCGCCCCCCACCCTCAGGGTGGCAGGAGAGCGCTGCGCCCAGCCTGGGCAGCTCCCGAGGATAGGCTGGGTTTGCACAGACCCGGCAGAGGTCTCTCGCCACCCTGAATCCGCTCGAAATCCTGGGATGCGCTTCCGAAGACCGGGCTCCTGAAGCACCCAGAGCCAAAAAACAGGCGTCCGCCGACCGGTCACCGCGGGAAGGAAAGAGAGAAGACAGCGAGGAAGAGGAGAGGAGGGTACGGCCGCGGTGAGGCCGACCGCCCGGTTACCTGAGGCGACGGGCGGGGCCCGCATCGCTGGGGCGGGCGCCGCCGCCGCCGGCCAAACTCGGCCTTAAGCCTCACGCGACCCGCGCCATAGGGCCTGCGCTTTTACAGCCCCGGCCGGCCGTCCGTCCGTCCTTAAGCGGTCAGTCCCTCTACCCGTCAGTGTCTGTCCTAGGACGCCCGCGGAAGATGAAGGCCGGTCGGGCCGGCCGGCTAGGCTCTGCTCAAGCAACTTCCGACTGCCAGGGGCGGCGGCGTCAAATAACTCCCCTGCTGAGTGGGTCACTGCGCGTGCGCACTGCGACCGATCAGAGTGACTTCTGCGGGGCCGAACTGGTGGAGTCAAATAATTCCCGAGACATGAAGCCGGAAGCTGCGCGTGCGCAGCTATCCCAGAAATCCGCGCGAAGCACATTGCTTCTTTTCCGGCTCTCAGAGGGAGAGGGTGGCGTGAAGGTATCGTTCGTCTACCTCATCAAAAAGCAGCGAGGTCGACTCTCCACCTATGTCCCTGTGAGTCTACGTTCTAGATTCTACCTGTCCTCGATGAGGATGAGTGAAGAGGCTTCTCTGCAAGATTCCGGCTGCCATCAGGTTCTCAGGAATTTCGCACATCCCGCCAAGCCCTCTTCCTTTGAAATGATACCCTACACCGGCTCCTTATTAAATGGACTCATCATTAATTATCAACAATGCCCTAGCCAAACAGGTGTGGGTTAAAAAGATGAATCAAACATCAGATTCCGAGCTTCTTACTAAAGAACTGAGCCTGATACAAAGGCTAAGACACTAATAGCAAGAGATACTAGCTAAATGCCTGAATGCACCAGGCACCTTGCAAACAATACCGTTTTCAGTATTTTGGGTTTAACAAAGAAAACAATACAGAGAAGTACTGCTCAAGTACCTTCGGGATATAAAGAAGAAAACTTGGGCTGAAAGAGGAGAGGAGGGAGGAATGATGGAATTCTTCCTGCAAGTTCTGGCCTTGAGATTGACCTTGGATAACTGGAGGGGGAAGGAACAAGATGCTGAGTTATGCCAAAGTCACGGTTATCTAAAAAAAGCAGAAGGGAGCAAAGAAAATGGTACTCTTCACTCCCAAAAGGAAGAGTAGAGGAAGTAGTGACAAAGAAACTGGTATCCTCGGAGAAGGGACAAAACATAAAAATTTCTCAGGATCACCCTCACCCTCCAGGAAAATAACTGTTGAAGAGAAAAATGAATTTGAAATCTGCCAGGGTTTAGTGGATCAAACAATAAAGTTAAACACACTGTGACAGATGCTTCAGGAAACTCAGTATTCCAACCACTATCCCTTCCCTTTCTACACAGAAGCTACATTTAAAGCAAAGTACACAGTACCCCGAGCTTCTATACAGGGGTGACAAAGTCCTGAACAGTGAAATATAAAACAAAGACACCAAGAAAGGAAGTTTTGGGGAAAGTGTGTATTCTTTACCTTTCCCTGGTTGGAACTAAAATGTGATTATCTGGAGATGCCGCAGCCATCTTGAGACCTTGAGGACTGTTATAAGAAAGCAGAAAAACAAAAGGAGCCTGCTTCTTTAGGACATACTGAAGCACTGCTCTTATACTACTTTTTTGTTTTATAGGCTGGGGTGTTATGCCAAAGTTGGTCAGTGACATTTGTAACACCAATTATTGAACACCTGTAAGATATGGGTAACAAATTAGAAGAGCAACAGGTGATGGTAATTGGAAAATTAGTAGGCACAGAAAACTTGGAAGCTGTTTAAAAACCTTTAAATAATGAAAATGATATCTCTATCCCCTATCTTGTGGCCTTAATTCATTTCTAAAATTGTGTCTTTAAGGAAAGTTACATGAAAAATGTGCATTTCCATTAATTTAAATGGGAAAAGTGTTAAATTCCAATCTAGGGCACTTAGATGTTTTAATTTTATTTCACAAAAATAATATAAAAATACCAGTAAAGAATCTCACATGTTGTGAACCCTGTTTATAAATATCTGAGTTGGTTTGCTTGTTGCTGTAGTCAACCTTTGTCCAGATAAATGTCCTGAAGCATTTCTCCTATATTTTCTTGTAGTTTCATAGTTTTGAGTCTTACATTTAATTTTTGATCCATTTTAAGTAGAGTTTTGAATATGGTGAGTGATAGCAGACTAGTTTCTTCTGCATATGTAGATACCAGTTTTTCAGCATTAGCTATTTAAAAGATTTTGTCCAATGTATGTTCTTGCTGCCTTTGTTGAAATTCAGTTAACTTTAAATATGTGAATTTAGGGGCCAGGGATTTAGCTCAGTGGCATAAGCACCTGCCTGGCAAATGTGAGGTCATGAGTTTGATCCCCAGTACTTAAATAAACATGGGAATTTATTTCTGTTTGTGTCTGTGTTTATACCTATCATTCTGCTTTGGTTACTGTTACTTTGTAGTATGTTTTAAACCAGGTATTATAAAGCTATGATAAATATTTTAACTGAAAAGTAATGCAATAATGCAAAGAAAACTTATGAAGGAATAATTTTGTTTCAATATGACTTTTACAGAAAAGAGAAGGTATAAAGACTCATTGCTCTGGCAGGGCAGACAAAAGTTAATATTAGGTGAGGGTTGGCAGGGCATTGTGGTGCATGCCTGTAATCTCAGCATTCAGGAGGCTGAGGCAGGAAGATTGCTTCCAGTTCAAGGCCAGTTTGGGCTACAAAGTGAGTTCAAGACCAACATGAACTCCCTATGCATAGTACTGCATAGGGAGATCCTGTCTCAAAAAGACAAAAAAAAAAATGTTCATGGAGGAGAGATGGAAGCAAGTCATTCATTAAAAGGTCATTTTTTTCTGCATTTTACTTTTATAAATTCCCAAGAGCTTCATTTAAATCAACAACAACAAAAAATATGATACACATATACACATACCTTGAGGGAAAATTAAAGACTAGACATCCAAACACTGAAAAAGCATATAGGTAAGATGAAGTAAGAGACACATGAAACACTACAGCTGGGCTTGGTGGTGCACACTTGTAACCCCAGCACTTGGGAGGCTGAGGCAAGAGGATTGCTGCAAGTTTGAGGACAGCCTGGGTTATAAAGTGAGTTCAAGACCAGCCTTAATTACAGAATGAGACCCTGTCTCAAAACAACAAACAAACAACAACACAAAATGGCAGGTGGATCTTTGGAAAACAAAAGTCTCACAAAAGCTTGTACCACTGCTTCTTTACACTATGCAAAATGTTATTCTGACATTACAGTTGCAGACAAAGACACTCCTCTATTTATTCTACCTTTCTGTCAGCATTCCTGCTGTGGAACAAGTTTGAATTGTGTGCTGTGTTGGAAAAATAGAGTATGTTTTCATTTTTTGTGATACTGGTGCTCAACCCAGGAGAAATCTACTACTGGGCTATATCCCTATCCCTTTTTAAAACAGAGGCTTGCTGAATTGCCCAGACTGGACTCAAATTTGTAGTTCTCCAGCCTCATCCTCTCAAGTTGCTGGGATTCCAGGTATGCACTACCATACCTGGATTCAAAGGGCCCTAGTCCTTATGTATCAAGCCCCTGCCTCCACCCAGTGCCAAGAGGAACACAGACAAGCTGGTCCTGCTGATCTCAGCCCATAGAATAGCTTCAAGAGTAAAATAAGTTTTTTGTTTTGCAACAGGGTCTCCCTATGTAGCCCAATCTAGCCTCAAACTGGCAAGCCCCTGCTTCAGCCTCATGACTGCTGGTATTATAGGCATATGTCTCACTGCCTCACTCAGCACTGTCATTGTTCCTTCAATAAATAATCACAGAGGTCAGTAATTGAACAATGGACATCAACCCATCTACTAGCTTTTTCAGATGTTTAAATTTCACCACATCCCTCTCAAGAAGGTAACTGATACACAGAAGTTAAAACTTGTCACCCAGTCACCTTGCAGGGTAGGACCAGAAAATTGTGCAACTCTGAAACCAGTGTTCTTGCACATGCTGCAGGATTTGTGCCATGTGGACAGCCATCTTTGAGCATCTCCTTGCATCCTCAGTGCTGTTTGTTCATTGTGATTTGGAGCCAAAAAGTTCAGGTGTTGAGAGATGAAGCTTTCAGAAGCTGATTGAATCCTTAAGGGTCTAACTTCATCGGGTAGATTACCCCCATTGATGGCCTTATAATTTGATGGCATTATTGACAGATGATGGAAATTTAGGAATTAGCATCTAATTGAAGGGAGTGTGCCATGCAGATGTGACTGCCGTAGCCTTCTCTACTTTCCAGACCCTCAGACTCTCTCCAGGACTCCCCAGAGCACTGTTTATCTAGGTTCTCATTCATGTGCTATGTAGTTAGGTCTAGACAGGCTTTTTTCCTTGCTGTTATTTCCTAAACAATATAGTATAACAACATTTTACATCCTATTGAGCATTTTAAGTAATGGAAAGATGATTTAAAGCATATGGGAAGATGCCTATGGAATATATTGAACACTGCAGCACTTCATATAAAGGACTTCAGCATCATGCATTTTACTACCCTCAAGGAATTCTGGAACTGACCTTCCTTGAGTATTTTATCTTGTTTATTTTTTTAAGACAGAATCTTTCTATGAGTCAGGTTGGCCTTGAACTCACTATGTAGCCCAGGCTGGCCTCGACCTTTAGGGGATTCTCCTGCCTCACCCCATTGTGAGGTGACTGTGTAAGCTAACAGCTGTTCACAGGATGTGCTCCCAGTGCTTAGCATAGCTAAGCTCAGACTAGCACTGAGTAGGTGCTGTGTAAGTAAGCAGTGGCTGACTGAAGGAACAAACTCTAGACACACTAGGGTTAACTCCCATAGGCAGGGCTTGTGCCAAATAAGCACACACAGGACTTGGCATCCTGCCTCCAGAAAGCTCTGGAACACAAGGCAGGATTCCATCAGGCACACGTAATGTACACCTGGCCCAGCTCTGCCAAGACAGGAGAGACTGGATGGCAGAGAGTAAGGGCCCCTTAGCTGGAGCAGCTTCTTTATCCCCTACAAGATGCAGCATCCTTCCTGTAAAGGGGAGTGTCCTTAAACACTCTTCTTAAATTTCCCTCGAACTCCTTATTGTCCAAGTCTATGTGGTCTGATAAGATAGCACTTAGTCACATATGACCACTAAGCACTCTAAATGAGGCTGGTCTAAGTTGAGATGTGCCATAAATAAAACATACACTATACCAGATTTCAAGGACTTAGTTTTAGGGAAAATTTATTAATAATTAAGTTGATTACTAAAATGTGTTTCCCCTACTTCTTCTCATACTCTGTTTGAAGTTACATATGTGGCAGGCATGGTGGCTCATACCTGTCATTCCAGCACTTGGAGGCTGAAGTGGAAGGATCGCTATGAGTTTGAGACCAACTTTGGCTACAAAATGGGTTTATAGCCAGCGTGAACTGCATAATGAAACACTGTCTCAAAAAAACAAAAAAAAAGAATGAAATTACGGTACATCTGTGGTTCTCATTGTTTTTATTGGATGGCACAGTTCTAGACTACAGAACTGTTAAGAACTCTCTCTCATTTGCTTCATTTAGAGCTGTGCACTCAGTTTGGAGTGAAGCCCAGTACAAATGACTATTCCATCAATATCTGATGTGTGAATTAATATAATTTATTATCTATATACTCACACATTAATCTTTTAAAGGCAGAAATGTTCCTATTCATCCTCATAACTATTCTCAGCACAGTGCCTAATATCTCCTTTCTTTCTTTTATGAACAAATATGCTTCTGCTTTGCCCATTCTGCTGGGTTGACTCTGCCATTTAATCTCCCACCAGCTGCTTTACAGGTGTCTGTTGTCAGACAATAGTTTCCTGGAAAGATCATGGCTCTTCTCGACACTAATCCTTGTTCTTGGCCACTTTGGTAATATCCTTCTCCAAATTCCTCAAACTCTGGAGACCTAGAATGACTTCTGCTTCAGACAATAGAGAAAAAGGGACATTTAATATATGGGTGTTGGTTGAAACATGGCTAGTGTTCCTATACATCTCAAGTTCACAAGTTCAAACCACAAGACTGCTGATTTAAATTGGAAATAGTTTAGGAAGATTGAATAATAGACAACAATGTGATGCAGATGGGAGGCCTAATAAAATATCCTAATTTCCAGTTTCTAAGTATAAACAAGCATCTGACAGCCGAGTATGCTCATGCTTTTTATGAAATCAGTCTGGAACATGGTTCATTATCTAATATGCCAGGAAATGGAACACTGGCTGTGCCATTCATTAAGAGTGAGACAGGTCCCTTCATTTCTCTAAGCCTTGGCTTTCTTATTTGTAAAGCAAGGGATAATTAAATCTACCCACTGGATTGTTGTAAAGACTAAATGATGTAATTATATATAATATACATTTAATATAGTGCATGGTATTTAATAAAGTTCAATCCATATTAATGATTAATACTAGCCCCACAGGGATGCCTGCAAATTAGCAAACAAGAAAGTATGTGCACCTTAACAGATGAGTCTGTCACAATGACATTTGTGTTCTTCATTTTAACTTTCAACAATCTATATATGCTCCTTAGATAAAAATAGCTAGCATTTATTGTGCATTCAGCATGAGGCAGGTACTGTGTCATACATTCAACACATGTCATCTCATTTAATCATTGCCATTCAGGTAAGTGCTATTATGTGACCAAACTGCAAAGCCAGAAAGTAAGGTTCAAAGAGGTAAAAGAATGTGCTCCAGGCCTCACAGCAAGTCAGTGACTCTTTATTTCACTAGGTGGCTTCCTAATGCAGGCTGAGTTTGGCACTCTGGTGACAAGGCAGATATGCCCATAGTGGCAGAGGGACCTACATGAGCTCTTCCTGTGCACATCTGAGTGTCAAACACTGTGCTGTATGTCTTTGGGCTGTAATGAGGAGACTCACTGCTAACTTTAGTAATGGGCACGGTGGTGGTGAACATAAGGTCTCTCATTAAACAAAACTGAGAATTTTGGTCTTGTGGCCATACCTTATAAAAATTCAGAGAAGACTGAACCTCCAGGCCTTGTGGCAAGTCTAAAAGTTGTCCATAGCCAGATCTCATGGTGCACAAACATGATTTGGAAATTAGAATATCATTCCCTACGTATAAGACTTTTTATAAAATTCTCTTACCTATGAGAGGAGCTCAATATTCTCCAACCCTGGGTTCAGCTGCCAGGACTCAGTAGGTCTTTTCCTATTTTTGTTCCTGTAGCCAAGTTATTGGGCTCTTAACACATGCAGAGCTCCTCAAGGATTTGCTTATCACTGCTCTTAGTTGTGAACCAAGGTCATTATTTGGGCCTATCAATGGCTGTCTTTGGGTCACCGTGTTTCCCTAGTTCACTGAGCAGTGGCTAGGGCCAAATGGGAACCAGTGCCAGTATGTGTGGAGTCTGGCCTCACAGTATACACTCAGCCTCATGCTGATTTGATCCCCCCCCCCGAAAAAAAGAGCTTAATATCTCTAACAAATGTGGATCAAGAGACCACACAAACAGGCTTTTGTGGTAACAACCAGGTATATGATATAATACCTGAGTGTAGGCAGGTGGAGAGTGACAAAGCTATTTTCCCTGAACCAAGAGAAGTATGTCCCTTTTATATGAATAGAAAGAAGGCAGGGGACATTAATACAAAGTTCTCTAGTAGTCTTGTACCTCAGTGGGCAACGTCCTTAAAGTGTCCAGTGTATTTTTTTTTTTTTGTACCAGGGATCAAACTCATGATCTTGCACTTGCTAGGCAGGCCCTTGTGCTGCTGAGCTAAATTCCTGGCCCCTCAGTGTAAATTTTTGAGTGTCTCCAGATGTTTCCTGGACCTGCAAAATTCCTTGTCCTGTCTTCTCCCCTCCACAACATTTTGTGCTTGCCAATGACAGCCACAGGTGCTGAATTCCCAGTAAAGAATAGTGCATCTGCTGGCAAGCAGGCTGGGGGCTGGCAGTCAGGTCTGGTTGGACCCTTACATTTCTGTCTTTTGATTATTATAAAAAAAGAAAAGAGAAAAGGGAAGAGAAGAGGAGGGTAGCAGAGGGGAGGGGAGGGGAAGGGAGGGGAGGGGAGAGAGGAGAAGAGAGGAGAGGAGAGGAGAGGAGAGGAGAGGAGAGGAGAGGAGAGAAGAGAAGAGAAGAGAAGAGAAGAGAAGAGAAGAGAAGAGAAGAGAAGAGAAGAGAAGAGAAGAGAAAAGGAAATAGGTACTACTTTTTAAGACTTTTTTCCCCATGGGCTAGTGGGAAGGAAAACCTTGGGGAACTGCTTCACATTGGAGTGAGGAGAAGAGCAGTAGCTGTCAATGATGGCTTGGATGTAGTCTTATAAGAACTGGGACAGGGCCAGCATGCCGCTCTGGTAAGTGGCTGTGGCTTGGCAAGCCGCAGCTGCACCAGGATGAGAACCATATCAGTGTTTGCAGAGATCTGCGACACGCCATGTTGTACCTTGGGGTGCTGGGAAAACGGGCAGCCAGTTCACCCCTCTGGTGGGGGGCTGTGAGCAGGCTAAGAATCAAACATCCACTCCCCACCCTCACTAGCAAGTGAGAGCTGGAGATCTGAGCATCTCTTGCGAGTTTGACTATATGCAATATAGCAGATAAGGGGGATTTTCTTCTGCCATCTCTTTGAGGGCAAATATTTTTATCTCTGTTTTGCTCTGTTTTGACCAATGGTATTGCTCTATTCAATATTCTGTTCTTGTAATTTTGGTATTTCCTTCGATATTGCTCTGCCTGATTGAAGGAACAACTATTGTGAAGAAAACCAGATGTCCTATTGTGCCTATTGCTGTTGTCCCAGTGGCCTGTTGTGAGGTTCTGTGCCAATTTCACAGCACTGCCTTAGTTGACTATGTCCTGTCTTGTTCTGCTGTATTTTATTACCTTCAAAATAAAATAAAAAATAATAATAAATAAGAAAAAAATTTAAGTAAATAACAACAACAAAACAGATCAGCAAGGTACTGAGCAACCTGAAAATGGACTTAAAAAGCAAAAGGAGGAAAAGCAGGTGCTCTAAAGGATATAACTGCATGTATATTTAAGGGTGTAGGATTGATAATTATGTTGCTAAGTTTTTGTTGGATCAGAAAACGGAGCTGTTTGCAGCCTCACTGTTTGAATGTTCACTTTGTATGCTTTGATTTTGTAACTTGAACAACTACATTCAGGAAGACAATATGTAATGTATCAACTAGTGATTTCTTACTGTTCATTTTTTTAAATTCTGTATTGTTTCTACACTTTTTTTCTGTTTTACTTTATTTTTCCCCTCTCTTCAAATAAAATTAAAAAAAAAAAAGACTTGGGACAGGAGTCTGAAAAGATAGGGCCCAAATAAGAGAAGGAAGATTATACAGATCAATGATCCTGCTAAGGGAAGGAGCACTGAGACCCATCCCCAGACAATAAGACATAAACTATCTAATTTCTAAGGCCCTTTTAATGAGCCTTTTAGCTGCATCCCATAATATGTCTGATTGGTTTGTATAGAAATAGAAAGCACTCTTGGGCTGGGGATTTAGCTCAGTAGCATAAGTGCCTGCCTGTCAAGCACAAGGTCGTGAGTTTGATCCCTAGTACAAAAAAAAAAAAAAAGTAAAAAGAAAAGAAAAAAGAAATAGCATTCTCCATCTAGGAAGATACATAGGCTACCTTTATCAGCCATTAAGAGGTCTAAGCCTCTCCAGTTTTGATTATTGGGCCATCTATAGGCTTGAGTACAAGAGGTAAAAGAGAGATTTATTATGTTTATATAAGCTGAGCTGTTTGGGCTGGTATATTATCTCCAATGAAGAGAAAACCCCAGAAAGTCAATTTAGGATTGTAAAGTGAAAATAATCTCAGCTATCTCTTTAAGGTTTTGAGATAGGTCTTGAGACAAGGAGTTGTAGTAAGAGAAAGAAATTGTCAGGCCAGCTACCTGTTCTCATTGAAGCAGTGATTTGCAGGCCACAGGGAGAGTAGTGAACCGAATCACCCTGTACTGTCAAACTTGCACCTTTAATGTGACAGGAAGGTTCTGGTTTCCTGTGGCTATGTCTATATATTAGGTAAGATTTATCAGTGTAAAGGTCCCAGTCCAGTTGGTGGGAAGGCACAGATAAATGGAGGTTCTGCAGAAGAAAAAAACACCCTGACTGGGTAAACACAATTGAGTATGAATGCCAAAAAGATATTTAAATTTCCTGTCTTTATTATCTCAAGCATTTAATGTGCCTGACAGAGCAGCTACTGTAAAAGGTTGGAAAGGCCGTTTGGTTTGAGTAATGTGAGTACGCTACGGTTTGGCTTTTCTAGTGGTGGAAAAACATTTTGGTGTCTATTATCAGCCCCTCCAAGGAATGATTAAAAGTGGTCATGAACAGGCAGTCAGATTGGGTAGGAGTCTGAGTGTTGGCATTTCATGGATACAGATCTGCATGTGGGAGATGACGGCCAACACAGAGATCAGAATGTTTGTTAACCAAAGGGGCAGTGACAATCTGGGGAGAGGCTGAGAAATGAACAAGTTGACTGAATGAGGGGTTTTGGGTCATCTGGAGATTAAAATAACCAGTGGAGGCTAACAAGATTAGTGTGAAATTACACAAATGGGGCAAGAGGTGTCCAAGCAATGATTTGGAGGACATAATGCGCTGGATGCAAAGGGGAGCTTGCTAAGTTAGAATAAGAGTTGGCGGTAACTTGGCCATCTATAGACTTACAAGGAGTGAGACTTACTAAGTTTATTAAAGCTGAGCTGTTTGGGTCAGTGCATTATCTCTGAATAATGTCAATGAAGGGAAAACCCTAAGGAGAAAAGGAGGGCCATGTTTCCCAGAGGCCAGTATGTGTAAATGGAAACCCCTCTTGTAAGTGCACATAAAAACTGAGATTTAGGTGCATCCAAACCTGTGGCAGAATAGGTGTGATCTCTTAAGTGGCAGTGGATGTGAAAACACAAAGCCAACCATCCTTAACTGGAGAGGGGTTGGACCAGTTAAGTAGGAAGTGGGTAAGCCAAACAGTTCTGTACAGATAGTTGGGCATCAGCAGGGAGACTGATGGGAGAGCCTCTGTGAGGGACAGGAGGATTATACCAGCAAATGTGACTGTAAACATAGGAACTGATTTCATCCTGGAGGCAGGAAGCAACAGAGTTGTAGTACTAACAGAATAGAGAGTTGGATCCCCAAAAAGAGGCATGGTAAAAATAGGTATGTCTGAAGTCTGCCTTATCTATCATGGGCCTCCCTACTGATTGTCATATAGGAGGAGGGCAAGAAAGAAGGAAAACAATGTGGCTTTCTCCGGGGAGAAATCACACTGTACCTTGGTAAAGGAGCTCTTTTATCCATATGTAGAAAGACTGGGGAGTAGTCTTTCTACACATGGATAAAACTCTGAGGCTTAAACCAGGTCAAACCAGCACAAACCCAGTGAATAAAATAGATGAAATGACAGGAAATATGGGGCAGGACATTTGGGTGTTTGGGGGATTTGGGTCAGCCTGTGGGATGTGGGGGAGATTATTTGCAATTTTTATACAGGGGACAGTTAGGCTGTGCCAGGTACAGCTTTGAGATCAATGAATATATGGTAGAGATTCTTGTACATGGATCTCCTGGAGTTGTTCAAGTGCTATAGGTGACTCTGAAACATCTCTTCCAGGTTTCCTGCAGATGTTGGGGGTATATATTTTTAATGAAAATCAATGTTAGCCAGTTTGTCATCATACAGGCAGGTATCAGGAGAAGGCAGAAAGTTAGTAGCATGTTGTATTTTTTACAAATTTTTTGGACCTGTTATAAAACTGGCAGATAATTTCCAATAGGGTTTGTCATTGGGTTGAGGTTTGGCTCAAGCAGAAAGGTGCATCTGTATAAAAGTTTAAATGGATTATATCCAGGCTTTTAGGAATAGAGCAAACTCTTAAAAGAGTAACTGGGACAAGACAGGCCCAGTCTTTGTGTATTTGGAGTGTTAGTTTAGTAAGTTAGGCTTTAAGCAAACTATTAGTTCTCTGTACCTGAGGACTGAGGTCCATATGAAATATGTAAATTCCACCAGACCCCTAATGACTTGGACACATCTTGTATGACCCAACTTATAAAAGCTGGACCATTATCCGATTGAATGGAGGTGGAGAGGCCAAGTCAGGGGATTATGTGAGTGAGGAGAGAGTTAGTGACTGTTGAAGATTTTTCTGAACTGGTAGGAAAAGCCTCTACCCATCCAGTGAAGGTGTCAACCCAGACTAAAAGATATACCAACTTTTGGCATGTGGGTAAAGTCAGTCTGCCAGTCCTGGGTTGGGGAGAAGCCCTGGGCCTAGTGTGTAGGAAAAGGAGGAGGCCTCAGGGAACTCTGGGGTGTAGTTACCTGGCAGACAGGGCACTGAGGGTCTTCCAGGAAGGAAAGCAGATAAGAAGCTCAAGTGGACAGGCTAGGGATTTGTAACCTACATGAAAATTATCATGAAGAGATGAAAAGATAGTGTGAGGTTATAAGGCTGGGAAGAGGAATCTTTCTTGACCTTGGAACCACCCCTCCTTTGAGTTGGGGTGCTGACACTTGGAGGGAGAGTAGGAAAGGGCAAAATATTGGCCTTTTATAGCTTGGTGGGAGAGATTAGCTGCTTTCTTTGAGGTTTTATCTGCAAAGACATTTCCAGCAGCTACAGGATCTGACAGTCTTTGGTGTTCCCTACAATGAAGCACGACTGCCCTGTTGGTAGAAGGGCTACCTAAAGAAGGGCCTTTATGTATGGGCATTAGTGAATGAGGATCCCTGAGAGCTGAGGAATTTTCCCTGTGCCCATATGGCAGTGTGGTTGTGAGTATGCAAAATGCATACTTAGAATCTGTGTAGATGTTAACCTGTGGCCAGCATAAGGGTACAGTTCAGAGAAGTCAGTTTAACTTGTTGAGAGGTAGTGGAAGAGGAAAGAGCTGCAGCTTTTATAAGAGAGTCATGTGAGATAATTTCATATCCTTCCTAAGCCGGTCGGTCATGTGCAAGAAACCTTTCAGGAACTCCCATTGCTAAACCAAGTATGATCAGAGGCAGACAAGAGGAAAGCTGAGAGAAGAGGAAAGGGCAAGATTGTTAAATGGATGAGAAACAGACAGTCATGTCTGTCCTAGCAATTCAGGAGACAGAGTGGGTATGAGACAAGAGGCAGGATCAAAGTCAGGACCCAAGGCAACAGTTACTGCAGGGGTTTCTACAAAGAATGCATACAACGGTAAGACATGAGGAGCAGATAAGAGAGATGTAATGAGGATATGCAGGTTATGAGAGGAGTATAGTGTGAGTGGTATGTGTCTAGTAATTTTTAGAGCATTAAAACTGCAGCCGCTCATAAACAGGCTGGCCAGCCTAAGATGGTGAGATCATGTTGTTTGGATAGGAAAACAACTGGGCATGAGTTTGGCCCCTCAGCCAGAAGGATGACCATACAACCACACAGCTCTACAGTATATAGACAGAAAGGTTGAGAACAGTCTGGCAAAGCCAGGGCAGGAGCTGTTCTTAGAGGGTTTTTTTAGGGTTTGAAATGGTAAGGAAAGTTTTTATCATCTAAGGTTTAGCTGGGTCACTTTTGTAAACTTATATAAGGGTTTGGTAAAGAGGGAAAAGCCAGGAATCCGGAGACATATCCCACCACCCCAAGAAAAGAGAGAAGTTGCCACTTTGTGGATGGGATGGAGATCTGAGAAATTTATTGAACACAATCAGAAGGGCCCAAGTGTGTTTGTGTGGAATAATACCCAGATAAGTGACAGATAGAGAGCAGACGTGAGTGCTGGACAGAGGCACATGGTAGTCCTTTGTGTTTAAGTGTGGTAGAGGTAGAAGAGTATCCTGTCTGGAAGATTCATAAAAGGGGATGCAGAGGAGGAGATTGTCTATATAGTGTAAGAGGTGGGAATCAGACAGGTAGAAGGAGAACAAACAGGCAAGGGCCTTACCAAAATAATGGGGGTTGTTTCTGAAGCCTTGTGGCAGGGCAGCCCAGGTCAGGTGTTGGGACTGGGAAGTGTAAAGGTCTGTTCAGGTGAAGTCGAAGAGAGTCTGTGAGGAGAGATGCAAGAGAATGGTGAAGAAAGCATTTCTTTCGATCTAGGACTGAGAGTGGCTAATAGACAAGGGCAATAGAAAATAAAATGGTGTATGTGTTAGGCACTACGGTATGGATAAAAAGGACTATTTGATATAGTGCAGAGGTCCTGGACCGATCTATATTTGCCACCTGTCTTTCGAACAGAGAGAATGGGGATATTACATGGAGAGTTGATAAGGACCAGGAGATGTTTGTTGCAACAGGCCAGAGATAATTGGATTTAGTCCTCTCAGAGATTGATTGGGAATTAGGTATTGATGCTGGGAGAAACAGGGCTGATCTGGCTTTAGTAGGATGGTGAGAAGTGTTGGACTGAAAACCAGGGGGAGAAGTTATCCTAGACCCTAGGGTTTAGATTTGGGGAAGCAATAGGCAAGGCTGGAGACAGAGAGCAGAGAGTGGTGAAAAAAGCAGGACAAATATCAGGAATGGTGAGAGTGGCACATAATTTGGCAAGGACATCTTGTCCCAGGTAAGAATGACTAAAAAGAAGTGGGCAAAAAATTGTTGACCTAGCTGACACCAAGTAAAGTAGTTTTAAAAGGCCTGGAGTCTTCGCCATCAATATCCACAATAGAAGTTGAAGTCGAGGAAACTGGTCCTTGAAAAAAAGTAAAGTGGAATGAATTGCCCCACTATCTATAAAAAAAGATACAGACTCACCCTACACTGCAAGAATCACCCAAATTTTGGTGTCTGAGATGGTCCAGCGAGCCTACAAAGCTCCTGGGAAGCATGTCATCTGTTGCCTGTTAGAGGAAATCTGGCAGAGAGCTGGCTGGGGGACTCTGAGAGCTGACTCCAGGGTCAGATGCCAACATGAGGCAGTCTGACTTGTGTGAGGCCCCCTGTGAGTAGGTCATGGCCTTGAAGGAATCCAAGGCTGTGGGCATTTCTTAGCCCAATGACTAGGCTGGTGGCACTTGAAGCATGGCCCCGGAGGTGTTCCCTCATGTTGAGGATGCCCTTGGCGGTTGGCTGGGTATTCTGTCCAGCCTCTAGCTATAGGTTTCTTACCACAGAGGTGAACAGCTAAAACTTGGGAAGGTACTATTTTGGGGCAACTTCATCCCTATTATTGAAAACTTTAAATATTAAATTAATTAAATCCTACTGTGAGGTGTGAGGGTCTGTCTCCAGTTTCTGTGACTTTCAAATATCTGGAGCAGATCAAGTAACAAAATGCATCTTTAAAATCAGTTAGCCTTTTGGGCCTTCTGGGTCTGGGGCCATATAATGCCTGAGGGTAGCAGCCAGGCAGGACATAAACTGAGCTGGATTTTTATCTTTTGTCTGGGTGGTTTCCTTAAGTGTGTCATAATTAACTGCCTTGTGTGCTGCCTTATGGAGCCCCTCAACCAAACAAGTGATCATAGAGATAAGGCTCCCTTGAGCAGGGCATTGTCCATTCTTATCTAGCAGATTAAAGCCCCAGTTTGGCTTAGCCTGGGGGATGGCCACAAGCTCCCTCCTGAAGATTCAGTTCAAAATGCCTGGGGTCATCCACAGAAGCTGGAGCTGGAGCCCAAACATGGTCCCATTCCTGGGCGAGAGGGTAGAAAAAAGAAGGGTATTTAGGTCATCCCAGGTGAGATCCTAAGACTGTGAGAGGTATTGAAATTCCTGAATATATTTGGTGGGATCCATATGAAAGGAACCCAGATGTTGACTAATCTGTTTGGAAAGGGAGAAGGGAACATGAAGCCAAACAATTCCCTC
Organism: Hydrochoerus hydrochaeris; assembly: GCA_004027455.1. Lineage (NCBI taxonomy): Eukaryota > Metazoa > Chordata > Mammalia > Rodentia > Hydrochaeridae > Hydrochoerus > Hydrochoerus hydrochaeris. The sequence continues at coordinate 51,134 of PVLA01007731.1, read as the reverse complement.
ACTGCTGCCACCTCCTGAAGTGGAAATTGGGGAGCAGGAAGGAGTTGGGAAAGGAGCACCAAACTGCAGTCCAGACTGAGTATGGAGCAAAGTCAGAATGTAAGGAGGTGGTATTGATCAGAGGGAAGCACCGATCGGGATTGACAGATGAGACAGGTTACAGATTGATCAGAAGATCTTCCAGGGGGAATGCACAGCTGTACGGACTCTGCGGGGGTGCTGCCAGAGGATGCAGGCAGGAGGCTACTTGTTGTTCAGTTGGAGGGGGCAGGAGGATGCCAAGAGAACATGAGGTCAACAGGGTCCTTGGTCAGGGAGGAATCGGCACAGGAGGTAAATTGGGGGGGGTGCTCAGACAGAAGTGAAAGGAGAATTTGGGAAGGATCACGCCAAAAGTGAGAGTACTTCAAAGTGTAAGGAAGTCAAGGACATAAGTCACTTCAGACATACAGCTGTAATTATCCAGATCTTACAAAATGGAAATATCAATCATACCATGAACAGCCCACTGAGATTTATTATCCAGTGTGGCCACATCATCTTACAAAAGTAAGTGAGCCATTTGGGCATCAGGTCAAGAGATGGAGAGGTTTGAGGTTTCAACACAAGAAAAGTTGAGGGGACGAGTGGGAAACTGAGGATAGACAGTTTCCCATTGGAGTACAGAGACAGGTATGAGAGAGCAGCTAAGTCTCCATAAGGGACCTCAAGCTGTGAAACGTGCAACTGAGCAAGGCAAATATCAGATACTAAAGGGAAGAAGGCAGAGGAGATTAAAACAAAGTTCTCAGGCAGTCTTCCACCTCAGTGGGCAAAGTCCTTGAAGTGTCCAGTGCAAATTTTTGGGTGTCTCCAGGTATCTCCAGGACTGGTAAAATTCTTTTTCCTGTCTTATCTCCTCCACAACATCCTGGGCTTGCTGATGACAGCCTGAGTGCTGAGCTGAATTCCCAGCAGAGAGTAGTGCATCTGCTGGCAAGCAGGCTGGGGGCTGGCAGTCAGACCTGGTTGGAGCCTTGCACTATCCTTCCTTGTGCACACTGCAATGGTGCATTTCACAGGCTGTAGTGAGTACCCAGAGGTAAGACCTCTCACTCAGCCTACACCTCCCAGGTGAGGCCTTCTCTTCTTGGTACAAAATGCCACTCCCCCAGTTGCCCCAACTTCCTATCTTGGTTCCCTGCTTTAATGGTTTTTCATTGCTTGGTATCTCTCCCACATACTAGAGATTTTGTACTTCATTTTGTTTATGGTATACCCGTCCTCTAAAAGAGTACTATGAAAGCAGGCATTTGTTCATTTGCCTGTTTTGTCTGCCAGTTCCCAGAACTGTACCTGTAGGTAACTGACACTTGATAGGAATGAGAAGAGGAGCAGAGAATGCAGTTTGGGTGGAGGGTTGGCAAGGAAGCTTTCTGAGTAAGGTGATGAAGCTAAGCTGTTGTTTGAAATGCAGTGCACCTTCTGGCACATAGCAGGAAAAGGAGAACACTTTTGGGGCTCATAAGTAGTAGAGTGCTGGAGCCTGGAGAAGGGTGGGATGGGTGGGTGTGAGGAGGGCTGTATGAAGGCCACAGGCAGAGCAAGCAGGACCCGGCCTGTGCCTTCTGGAGGGTGAGCTCCAGGTGGGCAGGAGTGGCTAAGGGTAGAAAAAAGACCTAAGAGACTGGGCCAGCAATGAGGATCACTTAGTTTGAAAGAAACAAGCTAATAATGGAAAAGAGCACACTTCCCTGTGTGCTTCCTGTTGGTGCCAAGTGCTCCAACACATCCCTTCACATTCAGCCACTACACCAGGATGCATGAAAATAGGGCCAGAAATGTGTGAACCTTTCACAAACCAGCCAGTCTAGCTTATTAGACAAGAAGTTTTTCTTTTTCTGTAGGCTGGGCCACAGCACCTAAGTGATCATGGCTTAACAGCCAAGGCTCCCCTGTCCTACTCCTCTCTACCAACCATAGCAAGCTCGTTTCTTCCCTTCCTGCCTAGTGCTCCATCCTGGTCCTCTCCTGCAATGTACAGGTTAACAGGGCATAAGGAACCCCAGAGTGTGGGACTGTGACAGTGGGATAAAAAAGTATGAGAAACAGACTAAAGGGGAGGAGGGTACACACTGCTCTCAATTGCTGATGGAAAGCACAAGTTAATAGGGCGTGAAGGACCCCAGGGTGTAGGATTAAGATAATAGTCAAGAAAAAGAAAAATATGACAGAGAAAGAGAGACAGACAGACAGACAGATAGACAGACAAAGGGGGAAGAAAGTAGTAACTGTTCTCAATAGCTGATAGGAAGCTCAACAGCTGATGTCCCAAGAAAGGGTACAGTAAACCTGTTAAGGAAAGAGATGTCTACCAATGTCAAAGCACCGAGCAACAGAAATACAGTAGAGGAGGCCACACTGAGGGAAATGTGTTCATTTCTCACTAAAAGAAAAGGGCCTAGTTATTTGAAACTGGCCTAAGAAGGCTTGGGGTGAGGTAGAAGAGGTCTTCCAGAAAGCACATGGGAGATGTTACATGGTCCTTGGGTAGGAATTAAGGTGGGGAGCAATATACAAATAAGGACCTCTTGGGGCCAGGAGTTTAGCTCAGGGCGTAAGCACCTGCCTGGCAAGCGCAAGGTTGTGAGTTTGATTGCCAGTACCAAAAAAAAAAAAAATTAAAAGAAATAAGGACCTCTGCTAGAGTGGCTGGCAGGATGGACTCTTTAGCCCCTAAAAATATTTCCTTCTCTTTTTATGGGGCTTCACAGCCTGGTTTCCACCTTAGCCTCACTACTGAATATAGTGAATTCAATTTCAATTGAAGGAATGGGCCAACTAACCCTCCTCTTCCTGTCACAGCCTTGAGAGTTTCTCTGTATGGACTATATCTGATAAAGAGGACAGAGTAAGTACACATGGACACAAATGGTAATACACACATATGCTGGGCACATCCTTGCAATCATTGCGAACGAACATACTGGCCAAAGATCAAATATACCTGGGGTAACGGAAACCCAAGCTATAGCACTGCTTAACACAACCAAAGAGTTCCCCAAGGGCAGCAGTCCTTGTATCCCCAACTCTTACCTTTGCTCAAAACCATTTTCCTAAATTCACTCCAGAGCATCACACTCAACACAACTGTCTTCCTTGAAGACTTCAGTCCATCTCTATCTCTTCATCCACCCCATTATCATCTTCTCTTCCAAATCCCTGGCCCAAATGTTACTCAGCCAACCTAGTTCTAATAGTTCTCTTCACTCCTAAGCCTGAGTCCCTAGATGCACATGAGATTGCTCAATCTCTAGTCCAAATCCTTCATCCCACCTTGTATCTCCTAGGTCAATCCTTACAAGTGTGGTAAGTGGGAATTCTCAGTGAGTGAAAACAGGAAGATTTGCCCTGTGACTACCTTCTCTGTACCCAGCCTACCCGGTGCACATAAATATTTTGGTAAACAAACAAAAACCAAAACATAAATAGCACAGCATGTTCAACATTTATTGAGGTGGACAAGAAGACAGTAGCGAAGAGTAAAGAACACTTCACAAGGATCTTTTGGGTCTAAAAGTTACACCAGGAGTAGGCAAGACTGGAGGCGGCCAGATGTAGGGAGACTTCCCATCCAGAACTCTTCGGCTCTGCTGGCATGGGGTAGAACCAGCTAGAAGGTCTCCACTCTGGACCCCCAAGTCCTCAGAATTCTAGGCTTCTCTTCTGCCTGATCATGCAGAGTAAAAAGGTGTTCCGTGTTGTGCCGAGGCCACTGCACTAAGGTCTGGAATGCGTTGTGTAATGATGTCCTTCTTCAGTCTGCTATGCCAGTGTCCATGATCTACATCACAACCAACTAAGGGAGAAAGTCAGATGAGGCCTGTGGCCTGACTGGGGATTTCCAAAAAGCCTCTTGGCTGTAACTCACCATGAAGAGATCCCTTCAGGAGAACAGGAACCTCATGTCGTCATCCTGACATTCTTTCAGTAGTCTCCAGAGCCAGGGCAACATCCCTAGGGTGATGAGGTCACAGAGTGAAGACTACTACAAGTACTTGTTCTCCATCATTACCTCACCTTTCTTCAAGCCGCCACCAATGAGAATGCTCCAAGTAATCACATCTCAGTTGTCAAGTGTTTTTGCCTCACCAAATTTGTCTTAAAAAGGAACCTCAATGCACAGAAAAAAAGTTAAAATGGAACCATCTTAACATGTTCCCAACAGCAGTGTAATTCATATGTCTCACTGCTGGTAGACTCTGAAGCACCAGCAGTATAAGCCAGTAGAATCCCATGAAGCAGCCAGGTGTGGTGCATTCCACTACAGTCCTAGCACTGAAGAAGCTGAGGTGGGACAATTGCTGAACTCTAGTTTGAGACCAACCTGTGTAATGCAGTAAGACCCCAATCTCAAAACATAAATACAGAAATGAATAAAAACCCTAAAACAACTCCTTTCAGGAAAATTGAGCAGATGTATAATTGGCAGAGAGATACCTCAAGAGCTCAACTTTTAGCACTCCTCCCACTGAGGTCCCAAAGGACCACCTCAGCTGCCAAGCCTCCATGCTGTCATTACTGTCCTGCCCATCTGTCTACCCAGCAGGACTGGGAGCTATTGCTCACCTCAACTTCCAAGTCTACCACATATCTCTAATCCCCAGAATTCCTATCATATCACATGCCTTCCAAGGCCTGCCCAGACCCACCACTTCCAAAAGGCCACTTCTCTTTGAACATCTTGTGGTAATGTCTGTGTATTACCCAACATTTCATTATTCACTACATATAATTCATCCTGGCTCCTTCCACCTCTTACATGTATCTGAAGCTTAACATGTACATAGTCTGGTCTCTGAGAATGAGAGGCAAAGCTGAGAGAGACCAAGATGAAATGTCTCACATCACCATCCTTCACACAGCAGCCCTCAAGGCTCCTGAAACTAAAACATGTTGGCAGGAAAGAAATGTATGAAAGCGCCAGCATTTGAAAGGGACAGGCTGGACCCTCCAAACACGGGAAACGGCTTTCAGTTCCTCTCCCTGCAAAACTGATGACCAGGGCACAGGCAGCCATGATCACTTTTGAATGCAGGTGCACACATCAGAGAACAGCCCTGGAAGAGACGCCAGTGCCAGTGGCCCATGGAATGGGCCGAGTCCAGGAAAACAGCTCAGCTAAGCATGGGACTCTGATGGTGACAAAATTCCCAAAGAACCTCTCTGCCACAGGGAATCAAAAAGAAGTTAACTTGGGCAGAAACGCTGGAAAAATATGTATCACTTTGTTTTTCAAGTCCAGAAAACTGGATTGAGCTGGTCGCTGAGAGAAGTGGAAGAAGGGGACCGCCATCCCCAGATTCACCCACTTTGCATTACAACACGCTGCTGCCAACATGCAGGCAAGGAGGGCAGACAGCTGGGGACTTTTATTGCCCAAGTGAGACTCTGGAGGTTTTTCTTTTACAGTAGTCACTAAAAACAAGTGTGATGGTTAGGATCCAAAATGTCCTCCAGAAGGCCCACTGTGTTGCAGGCTTGCTTACCAAGCCCAAGATGGGCTTTAGGAAGAGGCTGGATCCTCATCAAGTGAATTAATCCACTAATGAATTAAAGAACTGAATGGACTTGTCAGGAGGTGGGACCTAATTGCATGAAATAGGTCACAGGGGGTCTAGCTTAGAAGGGTATACTTTGAGCCCTATCCCTTTCTCTCTGGCTTTTCTCCGTCTCTGTCTCTCTCTGTCTCTGTCTCTCTCTCTCTGCTTCTTGGCTGCAAGGGATTTCTTCCACTATGCCCTCTGCCATGACATTTCTACCTCACCATAGGCCTAAAAGCAATGAAGGTATCAGACCATGGATGAAACCTCTGAAATCCTGAGCCAAAATATCTCATTTAGGTAGTTTTTCTCAGGTATATTGTCACAGCAACAGAAAGCTAATACAGCATGGAAAGGATGAGATGTGATCTAGCCTATCTAGGTTGGCAGATTTGTCAGCCTCATCTCACCTCTGTTTCCCTACTTCTGTCTCAAAGTCCCTGGAAACATATACAGGACTGTATTAGATGCAAGGGATCAATGGACCAGAGATCTTACCTCAATGACACTGGAGTCTACAGAGCATCTAGTGAGCATCTAGCAGCACAGGCATGAAAGCTAACAGGGTTTGGCACTGTAGTTATCAGACAGTAAACATTTCAAACGTGGCAGCTATTATTTCCTGAATAAATACAATATTTCCTTGGGAAAATAACAGTTAACTAATGAGAGAGATAGTGGATGATCCTGATGAACACAAAACACAGATTAGTTGAGTAGCAGTGACTCTGCTGGCCACCAATAGGAACTTAAGAAACATAAAAGCAGGATGCAGGGTGTGAAAGCCCTAGCAATGACAGTAACGCACACAAAGCAGCCCCAAAGCCCAAGCTATGTGACGAGAAGCAAGAGTGTAGGAAAGCTCCTAGAAATGGACGGCAAGCATGCAGACCCTCCAAACATAGGACAATTCTTTCCACATTTCCTCTACCTGCACTACCAATGACCAAGGCATGAGTGTCCCTGATCACTTATGAATGCAGGGATAGAAAAGGACAGGAGAACTGCTGTAAAAGGAGACAAATAGCAGAGGCTTTGAGCAGCCAGCCCAACTAAACACAAAGACCCAACAATTGTTTCCAATCCTACAAACGTTCCTTCAAGATGGCCAGACAGGGGAGGCAAAGGAAAGACACCTCTAAAGAAAACTGATGGAAAGCTTGGTGTACTCACATTTGTAATCCCATCACTGAGGTGGCTGAGGCAGGAGGATTGCTGTAGTTTGAGGTCAGCCTACACTAGTGAGTTCAATGGCAACCTGAACTTCATAGCAAGACCCTGGCTCAAAAAACCAAAGCAAGCAAGCTAGCTAGCTAGATGATAGAGTTCTTACATTGCAGGAGACAGGGAGTTGTGACCCAAAGAAAAACTGTCATCATATCCCTGCTTTCTAGTGGATGAAAGTGAGGATAAGAAAAGGCCCCAAAGATAGGAAGCAAAAACGAAATGACTTAAGACCTGGGTATTGCTGAGTACGGTGCAAAACTCCTTCCTGCTTATTATCTCTGTAATAAACAGGCAAGGAAGGAGGGGATCCTTACAGATTCCAATCCTAAACCAGCACACCAAGGGGAGCCACAGGCATCTGAAAACCCCAGGGAGGGTAAACCAGGGGCCAGGATGATGGTGCCTTCATCTCACTTCCATCAACTCACATCTAGGAAATCTGCAGAAATCCCCAACTTCAAAACGACACACTTTACTCAGGAGTATCATGGTCCCGCTGCTTCCTGGCAAGATGGATACCTCTTATAGCTCGGTTACACCAAGTTGTCATCTCTGTAATAAACAAGAAGCCCCAGATAAGCCATCAAAACATCACCTGGTCAAAACCATCCTAGTACATGTAGTAGTATTACATGGAGTTTCTGGCATAATAGCTAGCTGTTGTTACAAACGTGTGCTGCTGTTACTAACCCACTCTCACACAGGAAAGAAGCTAACAATATCACAGGGCACAACAAAATAGAGAAAAAATTTCAGATCATCTTTTGTGTAAACTCTTATGAAACTGTAGAGGTTCCAACTGGGACCTGTACCCTGCCAAAGAACCTCAAATGGATACTTACTGATTGTTCAACTGCAAAGAACCGGGCCCTATGCAAGCATCACTTCAGATAGACTTCTTCAGCTCTCTCCAACAGAGTTCACAAGAAGAATGACTTTCGATAAAAAATGTGCAAATTGTTCATTCATCCCATAAATGCTGATTATCTACATGTAACCAGCACCAGGGTTGAAAACAAGAAAAGCAGTCAGCTCTCTGATCTCAAGAACTTTGCAGCTTCCCTACTTAACAAAAGTACAGCTCACTAGAGGGAACTCAGCTAGGATCTGACCCTGGGTCTGACCCCAAAGTGTTACACCTCGCTTCAGTGTGTACAGAAGCTTTGCCACACAGATCTCAGAATCTCTCTGTGCTCAACCACCATCGCCTCTGTGGGTATCCACTGAATCAGGATCCAGAAGGCCCCCAGTCCTCAAAGAGCTCAGCGCAGCAGCACTTACCGGGACATCGGGTCCCTAGAGCGCCCAGAGCAGGGCGCGCTGGGTGTTGCAGAACCAGCAGCGCTGGCCAAGCGGAAGTTTCCACCCGCCTCCAGGAGGCCGCGAAGCAGAAAGACCTAAGCAGGGGAAAGATGAGGGAAGAGCTTCAGTGCACAGTCAGAACGCTGTCCTGTAAGGCCCTGGGAGCGTCCTCAATCAAAGCCTCGGCCAGACTATGCAAAAAGGAGGTTTTAGCGCCGGTTCTGAAAGGCTTTTGGTGAAAGGTCAGTTCTAGGACACACCACAACACTGACCCCGTATAGTCAAGCGACAAGCAAATTGCAGGCTTCGAACGCCACAACTCTGAGTCCTGCAAGCAGGTGTGAAAGACCACGGGGCGTGTGGTCTCCAACCATACGGTGCGTCCTCCCAGGAGGAAGGGACGGCCATGACACCGTTCTGGGACGCTCAGCCCGGGGCGGCAGAGGCCTGGGCCATGCAAGCCCTGGGAAGCCGAGGCCCGAGTAACAGACGCTTCAGTTTCCCCTGCGTGAGGGAGAAACCTCAATCAAGCCTTAGGAGCCGCGCGCAAAGCACGCCCCAAGCGTGCACCAGCAGTGACTTAGGCGGGTGCCGGGACGCAAGGAAGCAGGGAACACAGAGCACAACGCGAGCATAGGCTGAAGCACGGCGCCTTGGGAATAGAGGGGAAGCGCTCCCACGTTTGCGCTCCGCCGTCCCTGCGGAGCTGCGGCTGCGCGCAGACTGCAGCCTAGAGCGGCGCCTCCGGACCAGGCCAAGCCTGTGTGAGTGGCTCTGCAGCGCCCCCTGGGGAAGAGGACTTGAAATTGTAACCCTCCACTAAGGCTCACCATCCAGGCTTCCCTACCACTAAGCATCCCTCTTTCCCCCTATCTTTTCACCCACCCACCTATCCATGCATCCAATTATCCAGAAAATATTTATGAAGCACAGCTCTCTCATTTCTCTAATTATTCTTCCTTTCTATTGAATCGTCTGCCCTTCTACCATCCAAACATCTATGCATCAACCCATCTCTTCATTTTTCACCAAATCTATTCATCTAAATTTCCATCCATCCAGCAAATCTACTGAGAAACTACTTCACTTTAAGGATGGAAATATTGGAAATATAGTGAAGACAGACAATTTCTGACTTTGTTATTTGTATGTTAATGGAACAAGTCAGAAAATGCAATAATTAAAAATCATAGCTGAGCATGGTGGTGCACACCTCTAATCTCAGCACTGAGGCAAAAGAATCATAAGTTTAAGCTCATACTGGTTAATTTAGTGAGATGCTGTCCTGAAACCATAAAGTATAAAAGGGACTGAGGATGTAGCTTTAGTGCAAAGACCCTGGGTTTGATTTTAGTACTGACAAAAAAATGAAACAAAACAAAACAAAAAAATAACTGTTACCAACTCAGCATAAAAATAAAGAAGAGCTGATCACAAAAAGAAAAATGTTTTTCATAGTATGTCTGTTGCAATGACTTCTATTGATGATAAAAAAAATACAGCCATGTCAACTAATGACTAAAATTTTAGGACACATTTATAATGTTTCAACCTTTTTGGTACATTTAATCATCATACCAATTGTTATGGACTGAATGCTTATATTTCCCCCAAATTCATATGCTGACCACTTAACCCTGAATGTAGTGATATTAGGTATGGGGTGTTTGGCAACTGATTAGGGTTCAATCGGGTCACACAGATGGAATCCACACGAGTGTTTTTGATGCTCTATTAGAGGCTCTGAAGAGTTTGCTTCCTCCTGCCATTTTACAGTGAGAAGAAAACCACCATGTTTGTAAAACAGAAAGTTGAACCTCACCAAGAAGCAAATCTACTGGTCCCTTGATCTCAGACTCCTAGTCTCCATAACTGTGAGAAATAGTTTTCTATTGTTTATAAGTCATTCAGTTTATAGTAGTTTGTTATGGCATCTCAACTGGACCAAAGCACTCATCCTATTTTTGTGCCTGTGTGTGTGTGTGTGTGTGTGTGCGCGCGCCAGGGATTGAATTTACAACCTCGTGCTTGCCAGGCAGGCACACTGCTGAGCTAAACCCCTGGCCCCACTCATCCTATAAGTTAAACATTACAATCATTCTATTGTTGATGAGGAAATAAGCACTCAGAAAGTTTAATTAGCTCATCCAAGTTCAGGCAGTTAATGTGTCAAGAACTGCATGGTGCCAGGCATGGTGGTATATGTCTGTAATTCCAGTTCAAGGCCAACCTGCACTACAAAGGCAGACCCTGTCTCAAATCTCTCTTTATGTTTTTTGTTTTGCTTCGTTTTTTTGGTAGTACTAAAAATCAAACCCAGGGTCTTTGCACTAAAGCTACATCCTCAGCCCCATTTATGTTTTATGGTTTCAGGACAGAAGAACTGCAGGGTCTGAGAGTTAATCTTGCTTACAAGTTAGCTTGGAACTGTTTTAATAAATACCAACAGAGGACAGGAAATTTCTGAGTCAAGGGACTTCATTACTCATAACAAGAGGATTAGGCAGAGCTTCCTGCTCACTCGGTTCCTCACACCTCACTAGTCCTCTGGGGGCAGTAACACCTGTGATGGGTTCCTGTACATACAGTGTGTGGGAGTGTTACAAGACATGGACACTGGGCATGGGAGGTTCATTCTGTTTATGGGGAATAGAGGCAAACCTGGGAAGCTTTAGTCTGGGAGGAGCATTTACCTCATCCCACAAGGTTGTATATTGCAAAACATAACCTTAAGAAACTGCCCAGATAACCCGCAGTCAGGGCCTTGCATTTGTGCCATCCCCAGAAAAGACATGTATAAGTGCTCATGGCCTGTGACACATCATCTCTCCCAACAGTAGATTGTCAGAGTCAAAATTCAGGGCCGGAAAGCATCTAGGAGCCATTAATAGATGCTTACATTACATTTGACAATAGTACTTAATTTCTATTATTGATCAGAAAAAGTATATTTTAGAATACTGGGGTATTTTCATCATGTAATACAGGCCAGTGCAAACATAGAATATTATATTTCAAGGTGAAAGTTTAAGAAGAGACTGTGCAGCATCACATAAACCTGAATGGTCAGTGGCCAGGACATCTGACCTTTCCACTGTTTTGCTATTGTCAGAATAGGACCATGCTATGGACTGAAAGCTCACATCCCTCCCAAAATTTTGCAGTTGGAATCTAATCCCCAATGTGAATGTGTTGGGAATTGGGCCTCCAGAAGAAGATTAGGTCACAAGGATAGAGCCACCACTAATGGAATTAGTGCCTTTATAAGAGAGGACCCCAGAATGCTCCTTCATCCCTTGAGTAGCTTAACACACATGATTTTGAGAGTGATCACCAGCTGATGCAGATGTTCTCTGTGTTCGGAGGTCACATCCCCATTCCTATGAACCTGGGGCTTTTCACGTCTGGCTTTTGCTTCTCCCCTGGCCACACTGCCACTCACTGGGAGTAGTGGTGGTCTGTGCTGTTTCCCTGCCTGATTTTTCTGAGCTTGGCCTCTTGGTAAAAATGAGGCTGTGTGTATTGAGAACCATTTATTACCCAGACAGGCTAAGTACTGTGAGGGATGGCCAAGCATCACAGCAGGAGCTCCACGCGGGAGAGAAGACTTGTAACTAACGACAGAGTGTGAGTGAGTCCAAAAGGGGACAGAGAGTGATGCCAGGGATTTCAAAGGAAGGTGGCTTCTTGAAGGTGGTGTGCATTGGGGGCCTTTTTGAGGATAGGAAAGGACAACAGGAAAGTGTCAGGGGGAGGGAGGAAGAAGAAGACTGTGAAGTTGATGTGGGGAAAGAGATGAGGGGCTGGGTACATTTGTTGGTGTGGAAAGAAATATAGAACCAGAGCGTATAGTATGACTACATCTCATTCCACAGTCTGTAATGATGGCTTTCACATGTTTATACAAGGCAAGAAGAATCCAGGTGCTGTGGCATAGGGCCATGTAATTACCAGTGCTCTGGAAGGCTGAGGCAGCAGGAGCTTTAATCCCAGTCTGGGCATTTTAGCAAGATCCTGTCTCGAAATTTAAAAAAAAAATAGTGCCGGCATGCAGCTTAAGGCAAAAGCCCAGTTTTTACTCCCTATTGTGCAAGAAGGAGGAGAGGGAAAGAGAGGAGGGGAGAGGGAGAAGAGGAAGAAGAGAAGAAGAAAGAGGAGGAGAGAAGAGAGGAGAAAGAAAAGAGAAATACTCATTTTAGTAATGGGAGAGGAGCTATACGGGAAATATTTCATGTGCCCCAATCTACTCTTGCTTCTAAGGGCTTTTTAAAAATGAGAAAAGGATAACTGAACTGATATGAATAAAAGAAGAGCAGAAAGTGAAATGGCAGAACATGAACATAGTCTGATTTAATCCACAGAGCCACGCAGTTTCAGGAACTAGCAAAGGCAAGTGGCACCATCAGACGCCAGAGTAGAATGTGAAAGAACAGTGTTGACCCTGCCCTGTAACACTTAAAACAGGTAAAATGAACACATACCTAGGAAATATTTTTTAAAGTCACCTTAAGAAAAAACAGAAAACCTGAAAAATCTTATTTAAAAAAAAATGGAATCAGTGGTAAATAATCTTTCCACAAAGAAAATATCTTACACTCAGGTGTATATATGGGCAAATTATACAGTGTTTTTATGGAAAACATAGTTGTATATAATAAGCCTTCTACAGTCTCTTGGATTGGAGAAAAAGATCCTCAGCTAACCTAATAACCATGATCTTAAAATCAGATAAATTCAACAAAAGGAAATGCAAATTATAGGCCAATTCACTTGTGAACACAAACAGAAACATCTTAAAAAATATTTGCAGTTTCTCTTGGCCCTGATGCTCCTGAAGGGCCAGGAATAGTGCTGGGGATTGGTGGGCATGAGAACAGGGAGATGGAAATTAATCGCATGTTAATCAATGGTGACAGCAGATGGAGGACTCAGCTGAGCTGTGACCACCTGCAGGTTCCCTGCTGTCCCCTCCTTTCTTTCATCACTGTGGCAGGCATCTCTCCACAAAATTTGTCTCTCACGGGGCAGGAGAGGAGCCCAAGGACCAGCACACCAGAGGGTCCCTAAGAGGTAGTGACTAGGGTGGGCTCAACACCCTCTCAGGGCACCCTTGAGACAAATTAGGCTGGGGTGGGGTGCTGCAGAGGTGGGAGACTCCTCCCATAACTACAGAAAGAGTGGAAGTGCCTCTCCTTGGCTCAGATTTTTTTTTTTTTTTTTTGGTATGGCGGTCTCACTATGGAACCCAGGTTAGCCTCAAACTCACAATCTTCATGCCTCATCTCCTGAATGCTGGGATTTCAAGCATGCAATACCAAGCTGGCTTCAGAAAGTAATTTTGAAAATTGGCAGCCTGAATATTCAAAGAGTGAAAAGCAATATTTTTCCCTACTGCTGACACACCTGTCTCTTTTTCTAATGGCCCTGCGTACTTAATAAATCTTTTGCTTGAATTCATGAAGCTGGCAGGAAGGCATTCAGGGTTCTCTCATAGGCAATACTCTTGGGAGGTGTTCTCAGCAGTCTGTTAGAAGGACTCACTATTTCAGCATTAGAAAGGTTTGCATAGGGTCACTCTGCTGCTCCAAGAGAGGCATACTAAGAAAATGCCTTCCTTCCGTAACCTAGTAACTTCTGTGGTGTCAGCTCAGCCAAGCTCCCCCAGCATCTCTGCCTCTCAGCTACAGACTGTGATATGAGTAGTGCTCCCAGAAATTGTGCAGTGCATGCCTATATGTGGCAGTCCACAGGGCAGCTCAGGAACTATTGAGTGGCACTTAGGGGTTGGACTGGCTGACTCTTCCATCAAGCTTCCCCTTGGAGCCTGAGCCTGTTGCTCCCAAGAGAAATCGGAGAAGGGAGGGCAGATACAGCAAAATAGCTGATTTGGGATGTAGTGCAGTAGTAGAGTATTGATTTAGAATGTGCCATGACCTGAGTTCAGTCCCCTACACCACAACATTTAACAAAATAAAATAGAAACTTCGCCATCACTAAAAATTGGAAATTTTCCATTGAATTTTTTTTCCATTGAATTATTTCAAATGTCCAGTCTAATGCATTAATCATGTTTCCCATGATTATTCATCACCAGCTGGGCCTGAGCACAGGTAGGGTGCTGTGGGGCTCCAAGAGCATGACCAATGGAATAAATCATAAAGGGGAGGGGGCAGCTCTGTTAACTGGTACTGTTGCAAAAAGTCTGTGCCCTCTGCAGGCGGGGTATATATTGAAAGTTGAGTGTTTTATGGATTCTTCCGAGACTTCCTTCCTAACCTCCTTTGACCTGCCCCTGCCAATATGACAAGCTCTTTGCTTGGATTTCTTCACTCTAGTGAGCTTTCTCTTGGGCAGGACTTTCTGGGCACCAGGCAGACATTTGTCTCACAGATTCTACACCTGCTGAAAGAGACTGAACCTTTGACTAAGGAGATGGGTGGGGCCTCAACCACCTGTGATCCCCAGTCCTAAGTGACAATGATCAAATGATTCACTGAAGCTCCTCCTTCTTAGTTGGGGTAGGACACAGAGGCTCCTGCCCATCACCACCACTTGGTGACAGAGGGTGAGACTCACAGCTCTGTTCTGTCCTAAGACATACAATTTATAATTCCACCTTTCTTTAATTTCTTTTTAAAAAATCTATTTTGCTTAAAAGAGAACAAATAAAACAAAATTTCAAAACACAACAATCAGGGGGCAATAATGGCACATACAGTGCACATTACCGTCCCCAAATCAGTCACCCAGAGCACAAGACATCTGCATTCAATTGTTTGAACAATACCGATGCAAACGTTTCTCATCAATGAACTCAGAGAAATAAGTAGTATAAATATCTTCAGTATATACCATGTATATATTATATATATATATATATATTTTCAGCTTCTCACACTAGTGAGAGAATACAATGTCTACACAAGCATGTCTGATGTGGACACAAGTGGCACCCATTTACCTATAAAAATCTCATTTTTCCTTCTCTATGATTGATTACTCTCCATTGTATAAAATTACCATTTTTTAATCTATTCCTCACTCGATGGGCATTTAGGTTGTTTCCAAGATCTAGCTGTTACAAATTGTGCTGCTACAATCATTGGTACACATATATCAGTATGGTTTGATGTTTTTAATTCTTCCTGGGAAGATTCTCAGAAGTAGAATAGTGGGGTCAAATGGGACCTCCAATCTTAGTTTTTTGAGGAATCTCCAAATTGATTTCCCCAGTGGGTGCACCACTCTACACTCCCATAAACAGTGGAGAAGGGTTCCTTTTCTCCCATATTCCTACTAGCATGTTACTGGTTGATTTCTGGATACTAGCCATTCTTTCTGTGGTGAGGTGGAATCTCAGTGCTGTTTTAATCTGCATCTCTTGAATAACCAGTGATGTTGAACATTTTTCATATATTTATTTGCTGTATTTCTTCATCTCAGAAATGTGTATTCATCTCAGATACCCTTTTTTGGATTGGGTTTTTAAATCTGGGAAGACTGATTTTTTTGAGATCTCTGTATGTTTCGATAGTAACCTTTTGTCTGAGGTACAAGTGGCAAACATTTCTCCCATGTTGTGGGTTGTCTCTTCACTCTGTTGGTGGTTTCTCTTACTGTGAAAAAGCTTTTTAAAAAGATGAGATCCGAGTTGCTGACTCTTTGTGAAAGTTTCTGCGCAATTGGGGTTTTGTTCACAGAGACTTTGCCTACATCAATGTCCTCAAGAGTTTTACCTTCTCTATCTTCCAGCAGATTTAATGTCTCTGTTTTAATATTTAGATCTTTGATACATTTCAAGTTTAGTGCATTGTGAAAGATATGGGTCCAGGTTTAATCTTTGGCACGCGTTGAGCCAGTTTTTTCCGCACCACTTAGTAAAGAGGCTTTCTTCCCGTGAGTGTGTTTGGCACATTCAAAGATAAGGTGGCTTAGTGTGTTTGGCATTGTTTTTGCATCTTCTAATGCGTTTCATCAATCCTGGCTCTGTTTTTTTTGTTTTTTTTTTTTGCCCGTACCACATTGGTTTAATAGAATAATTTTAAGTTAGGGATTGTGATGTCCTCTGCCTTGTCTTTGTTGCCCAGGATTATCTTTGCTATTCTAAGTCTCTTCTGGTTCCAGATGAATTTTAGGACTGTTTTCGCTAATTCTGTGAGATATGCTATTGCAACTTGGAATGGGATTGTATTGAATCTGTATAACAGTTTTGGAAGGATGGCCATTTCCACTATATTGATCTTCCTACCCAAGAGTGTGGGATATCTCTCCATTTTCTAATATCCTCTTCAATCTTCTTTTCAGAGTACTGTAGTTTTCAATGTAAAGGTATTTTACATCCTTCATTAGATTGATTCCTAGACATATATATATATATATATATATATATATATATATATATATATATATTGGATGCTACTGTGAAAGGTGTTGATTCCCTGGTTTTTCTCTCTGTGAGTTTGTTGTTTGTGTACAGGAAGGCTATTGATTTTTGAGTGTTGACTTTGTATCCATCGGGGCCTGGGCTTCTCTTTGTTGACAGGTTTTTATTTACATCTTCAATTTCATTTACTGATATTGGTTTATTTAGGATTTTTATATCTTCTTGATTCAGCTTTGGTAATTCATGTGAGTCTAGGAATCTGTCCATTTCTTCTGTAGACACCAAAGTTGCAGAAATAAACGAGCCAAGATGATGTCCCTGGTGTAACAGGCACAAGAAATGCAAAAGAAAACGTTGGTTTGCACCGTGGTTCTTCCTCCCTCCAGACTTGTGAGAGCACCTGTGCCTTAATCTTCTAAATGAGGAAACCCCAGTCTGAGGATCCAGAAGGCCAAACGCCTCCAAAGGCCTTCCTGGCTCTCCCAGTGGGGTGTGCTGAATGCTTTCAACTTCCTTCCTGTGGCTGCTTCTCTCTTGCAGCCCTTGAAGGGCGATCAAAGCCAGAGTCCCTCAGACCTGAACAGATGAGCGCAAGCATCACGAGCTCCATCTGGCTGCACAACCCTGGAACTGCAGACGGTCTGAATTATAATGTCACCAGATGCAAAGACATTGTGTAAGAAAAAGAATGGTAAACTACTCATTAATAATTTTAAAATATTGATCACATGCTATCAGATTATTTTGGCTATAGTACCAGGTAAAACAAAATCTATAATTAAAATTGTTGTCCAGGTTGATGGCACATGCCCATCAACCCCAGCACTTAGGGGGCTGAGGCAAGAGGATTGCTGAGAGTTTGAGGGCAGCCTGGCCTACATAGTGAATTTAAGGCCAGCCTAAACTACATAGCAAGACTCTGTCTCAAAAAACCAAGAAAACTCACTCATTAATAATTATTGTTATTATTATTTTGAGGTGCTGGGGAATCCAGGGCCTCCTACATGACAGATGAGCTCTCTATCACTGAGTTACATCCCCACCCCCATTTCTTTTTCATTTTGAGACAAGGTTTCACTAATGTGCATAAGATGGCAACAAACTGGTGCTCCTTCTGCCTCCATGTCCCCAATAGCTGGGATTACAGGCACGTGCCACCACATCTGGCCAATCCCACGTATTTCTAATTTATTTGAAGTTTAGAAAAGCATTCATCCCCTCTTGCCAATCAGGGCTCGTTTTCTCACCCTTATGCTCCAATCTCTGGCTAAGACTCTGATATGGGAGTCTGGTGTTGAGGTGGGTTTATGAACAACAATATAGGAATCCAAGCAGCCAAACTGCTGAATCTACAATTTAATTAACTGAGCTCAGGTCCACTCATATACAGACCCCCTCCCCTTCAGGCACTGAACTGGAAAGTTACAGAGTTTTTAAAAGAGAGAATCACAAAAGACATCCTGTTGGAAACAATTTATCTCGAATCTTTCATTAATTTTTGGTTGACACCGGTATCCTGCTTCTTTTGTTGAGTAGGTTAATTTTTCTCCTGTAGGCACAACTCATTCTACTTTTCTCATGGTACTTATACCCTGAGCAATTTTCCATTTTCCTGAATACAGGGCACTAGCTAAATGCAGGGCCTAAGATGGCGTCAGTTATGCCAAGCTACAACAGTGTGTGGCAGACACTGCACCGGACATGACCACACAGTAGCGAATCAGACAGAAGTCCCCAGGACACTTGCAGAAAGAAAGGCAAACACAATGCACGACTTGATGGTAGCACTACCTCCTACTAATCATTCCTATATATTAACGACAAATCAGTGACCGAGAATTGTCATCAGGACAACTGCGAAGCAAAGCAAATGAGACAGGCTTTCCTCCAATATTGCAAGCAGCTCTTGAAAATTAATCCCAAACCTTCAGACCGACGTTGGCCTCCTATGCCCATAGAGGGCGCTGTGGGAAAGATGAGCATTTCTCCTAAAGTGGTGCCGAGCTAGGCCACAACTTCCTCTTTCAGCTGTGCTTCCTTCTGTGCTGACCATGTGGAAGAGAGTTTCCTGTGTCGGGGCTTCATTTCCTCACAGTGCTTCGCATCTCCGAAAATCTGCAAACATCTCTCGTCTTCCACAGCTGTCTGCTCTGTCTCGGCAACTGCCCAACGCTTGAGCTCCGCGGTGAGTTCACTGCGGGGCGCTGGTCCATTGGATGAAACCGAGGCCCCGAAGGGCGGGATGCTCCCTGGGTCCGTTTTAGGAGGCGCCTGTTCCGCCCGGACCTAGGTGCCCAGAGACTCGCGTGTTCTCGGGAGGAGGCCGCCGCTGGGTAGCGGCCTCGGCCGTCCGGGGGAGGACGCCCCTTGCGGTCAGGGTCCTGGCGATGTCCTCGGCGGGCCTGGAGCTGGGTGAGGGGCGCCCGGCGCCGTGGTCTTTCATACCCGCGTCTGGGCCTCCGAGTCGTGGCGGCTGAAGCCTAGAATCCGCTTGTCGTTCGTTGACACGGGAGCAATGAGTGCCACGTCCTAGGACCACCAAATACCTTTCCCTCCATGATCTTTCAAGGCCAGGGCTCAAAATCTTTCTTTTCTGCTAGGGTTTCGATTGGGGACGCTCCCAGGGCCCTAGGGCACTGCGTGGGTATTATAGACAGCTAAGTTAGGTATAGACCATCGGACTGGGCTGGGCTCTGGAGAGTTCAGTGCAGAAGACAACTGTGGATAGAGGCGTATTCACTGAAGGCCAGACTGCAGCAAGAAAGGAGTTAGTCATATACTTCCCCTAGGCACGAACAGCAGCAATTGATACTGAGTAGGCATCAGTCATCTTGCGGTGGAGGACCAGACCTTAATCCAGCCCTTCCAGGAAAGTCCTTGTCCATCCCATGTGCACTTGCTGCTTGACTTGCTTCGCCATTTGATCTCCATGTAATCAATATTTCCCCAGCGACTATACTTGTTATAACCTTATAGTTCACTATAGTCTTGGTTCACCTCATACTCACCTTGTGCTTTTCCACTGGGTCAGTATTACTTAAGCTAGTATACTAGTAATCTCATTGATTGATTAGAGTTGTCCTATCTGGAATCCGCCTCACCTCATGGCTTTGCCCAATAAACACCCTTATTAGTGGGGTATGCGGGCAGCTCACTTTGCGGGCTCCCTTCTCTCCCTTTGAGAAGCTTTCTTTCGCAATACATTCTTCCTTCTCTTAACTTCCGTTGTTTCTAGAATTCATTCCTCAAAGGTAGAGAACACAGACTTGGCTTTTAGGACATCTAGCAGGTTGTGAGTTGTATTTCGCCCGTGTCATTGGTACTACTGTCCCCTGCAAGCACTGAAGTTCCTTCCTCTTTCCCCTGTTAGGCCTTGCTACTTCAGGGGCATGTGGAGATGGATGGAAACTTCCCTAGTGGTCAGCGCCATGGGTTCTGCAGTTCCTCCCCTACACTCCCTCTCCAGTCTTCCCTGCTGCCAGTGCAGAGCCCAGATGTTCAGGTAAGTGCTGCTGAGCTGAACTCCTTGAAGTGGGAACCCTCCTGGGTTGCCTTTCCTCCTGCACTGAGGAGCAGTGGTGATGGAGGGCTTGGCTTCTGAGATCTGCCTGGCATAGCCCTTGTGCAGACTGAAGCCTGGTGAAGCACTTGGGGGTCTGGGGTTGGGGGTTGTAGAACAAACAGGACCTGAGGTCAGATTCTGGCTGAGTTCCCTGATGCTTCTGAACTTTAATTTCTGTAAAGTAAGGAAGCTGCAAAGATCTGTGAGAGTAGTGAGCTTGACTGATTTCCTTTTGAATCTTGGCCTGGCTGTGTACAGATACACTGGGTATTTGTGGGGTGAAGACTTTAAGCATCTTGACCATAAATTTATATTCTGGTGGGCTTTTGTGGCAGGTGGAATTTCTTTTTCCTTTTCCTTTTGTAGAATTGAGTGTTGGGTATTGAGCCTTTGCATTGAGCTACTTCTCCATCTTATTTTTTTTTTATTTTTTAAATTTTTTTTTATTTTGAGGTGTTCTCTTGCCAGGTGCTTTAATTGCCCAGGCTATGTTCAAACTTGTGATTCTTCTGCCTCAGCCTCCCAGAGCACTGGAGTTACAGGCGTGTGCTACCATGCTAGCTCAGATGAAATCTTCTGTGTGATGGTGGCTCTCAGGGTGTTGGGCTTGGCTAGCAGCTTTCCCTCCCTGGACTGTTGGAAGAAATTGTGCTTACGTGTTAGCTTCCTAGTTTACCTGCCCTTTTTGTCCCAGTATTGGAAAATGATTATGGGCTGCCTGTGCCCTGTTCATTGATACTGCAGGGAGAGAAACTGCTGAAAGCCTTTTCCTGTGTTTGGAGGGTTTAAACTCTGGAGCTTTTGCACACCTTTTTAGCACCTTTTAGATGTTCCTGGCCATCTGGTGTTTTGCTTACTGTATGCTCTTTGCAGCTCAGTGCTGGTGGTTGAAGCTTTAGCAGAGGAGAATGGAGTTGAGTGCTTTCCTCGGGTGGGTGGATAGGAAAGCCACAGCAGGAGTCACCTTTTTATCCTCATCTCATTGTGAATGACCCTTCAGCAGTTGTTGGTTTGCTGGGTTCTGTGTCTCTACTATGATCTTAAGGGGAGTGTCTGAGTCTTGCCTCTTGATTTACCTCATGCCTGGCAGATTCTCATTGTTTGGCACGTAGGGAACAATAAAAAATGAGATAGAAGAGAAGCCAGCTGCTGCAATGTCCTGGGCCTCTGCATGTTTTGGCACTTCAGAAGCATACTTTTGAGCAAGGCAAATCCCTTGGCCCAGCAGGATAGATATCCCCATGGATTTTCTTTTTGGTGCCAGGAACGAAACAGGTAGAGCTGGACATGGATGACATTGTCAAGTGAGCCACATAATCTGCCCTGGCCCTTAGATGACAGAAGTGGGCTAACCTGGTAGTGCTTCATGTCAAGACTGCCCTGCATGCTGGCACATGCTCAAGCCTTTCTGAGTTCAGAGTCCAGCATACAGCTTCAGGGCCACTGCCGACTAACCTACTTGTACACAAGATGAAACTGAGGATGTCCTACAGGAGATAACTCCACTGTCTCCCCTTGAATGCGAAATAATTACTGTGACTTTGATTATTTGGAGACTTATTTCCTTATACTGATATGTAGAGAGCTGGCTAGGGTATTTCCTTTTCTCTTCAGTTGGCCCCAAGTATTACACATAAGGCTGGCAGAGGTGCTGGTATGTAAATTCCTAAGCCAACAGACAGTCCTGTTTCCTGGTACCTGGATATGAGCACAGCAGGATGTTCAGAGTCAGTTAGCTCCGAAAATAAGGTAAAGAGGCTGTGACTCCCCAGGGCACAAGAGTTTACATATCAGAAACTAAAGAGACAGGCTCCTAAAACAATTCAGTTGCCACCTTAATTAGATTGTGTGAATTGATCCTTCTGCATATCTTTATCTCTGCATTTACAGAGGTGCCTTTCTGTCACCTGGCCTACCAGCTCAAGTTACTCACATAATTCCCAGCCATCCTCACTGTCACTCATCCCTGAACCACCCCTCTTCTTCACAAGATAATAAATTCTGGGAGAGGCCTAGGATCAGGGCCTTTGTCTGCATGTCCTCACTAGGGTGGGAGTTAGGACCCCTTAGCTGCCCTTAACTTGGAATATGTCTTGGTGTTTTTAACTCTCGCCATGGGTTGCATTGCTGGTGGTAGATTGGAATTAACTTGCTGGGATTCCAATGACATCTCAGTGGGATTACAAATATGATTTTTTGGATTGTGAGGAAAACTAGAAAGAGGACTACAATACTTGGATGACTGAACTCAATATTTGGGTTTACAATAATGTGCCTGCATAGTCTTCTCCTTCAATAAGCTCTTTTTGTGTAACAGACAGTAGGACACTGTTCAGGTAATTATGAGAGTGTCTGCGAAGCACTTAGCACCTTCCAGCTTCTCCATGCACTACCCAGGACAGGTTTGACTAGTGGTTTTTAGGTGGCTCCTCTGGGCTTGTTTATTGCAGAGGTGGCAGCTTGGTGCAGAGGGGGCTTGGACATATCTCCATCCCACCAGGAAGCAGCTGGATCATGTTGCTCCAGGGAGAAGTGTGAACTCTGCAGATCTCCCATATCTGATATTGGGAACCCAGCCAAGAATCCCGATTATCAGTTTCAAGAATGCCACCAGAAAAATAAAAGAGACAACTATAATATTCCAACAATGGCTGGGAAGTCAAAGTCTCTGGATCCCCGTCCTTCACTCCCACAGCAGCCACTGTTTATTAGCTGTATACAGTGATAGGTGGGCTAAGTTCATCTGAAGCCTCCGACTCTAGAGGGCATAGATGGCCTTATGCTTAGAAATATCTTTCCTTGAGTATAATCCCGAGATGACTCCAGAAGGCGTAGATAGATGATCATAGGTTTAGAAGAGTCAATGGGGAATCTCAGATGAGTGGCATCAGTAATTCCAATTCTTCTTTTATCCCATAGGGAAATACGCAAAACTAGCCACTATGAATTTGGGGTCCCCAACATCTGGGAAGTAGATGGAAACTATGTAAAGGCAGCTTCATCTCGTTCCCCATTACAGATGCACCTGGCTCTTGCTGTACCCATTTGGGGTCCAGGGGTTTATAGTGCTCTGTCCCTTCCTTTGGTATATGGGCAGCAGAATGTCTGCATGAAATGCAGGAATAGTTTTGGCATTGTACTCACTCATACCCAAGTGCCCATCATTTCACTGCCATGTCCTAGGTTGAGGACCTGCCCACATTCTTGGTTTTCTCATCCGGAAACTAGGGAGTGTAAAGTGGTGACATTTCTTAGGGTTACATTGCTCCTGCTACCTTTCTTATTTGGGGCATCTTCCCTTTGCCTCTCTTGGATGGAGGGGGTTAAGTTCATGCAGGACAGGAAGGCAGCTGCTGGGTCCCGTTCTCTGTGCTGCTGCTGTGCCAGCTCAGGCCTTTATCTAGGTGTCTGACACTGGCTGGCATTTTTGCCAAGCCCAGTGTCTGTTTCCACTCCTTGTTCAGCATGACTGTAGGCTCTCTATGGTAATTCAGGAAAAGCAGTGAGATTTTCCTTATGTGCGAGACAACATTCTTTACTTTCCAGAGGGACTGGCAATGACCTCAGCACGTGCAGTTTGAGCTGTCTGTGCGTTCACTGTCCACGACTGATTCCCACTGAGGTTGTCATGGTTTCTTGGACTTGAAGTAAACAGTGCTGAGTGGACTGATCACATGCTGGCTTCTTGTCTCCTGCAGGAGTGTCACATGTATGCTGATGAGTGTGTGAGAGGTGTCCTCAGACAGAACATGGTGAAATCTCAGGTAAGTGGTAATATACTTGGTTTTCTAGAGCTCAAGTTTCCTTTGGGGGGGTCATTGGAGTTTAGGTGCTCAGGATGGGGAGTGAGCATGATGGGGAAGGCTGCCTCCCTCTGATCCTAGTTCTGTCCCCCTTGGCCTCTTTATTTGTGGGGCTGCTACACAGAAAGTGCTTCCAGAGCTGAGTTTGTGCTCTGAGCATCCCTGAGGGTTTTCCTCTACTGTGAAGAGGAAAACAGGAGTGTGTTGGAATGGACCGGGGGCTACCTGGAGACTTAACTGTAGGTTCATATGCAGCGAGCAGCCTTCTGGTCTGTGAACCTCAGTGGATGATACTCTATATTGTTACCACTCAAAACCAGTCTCTAGTTCAAGGATTCTCAGGAATTCTGCCAATATTTGCCTTCAGTTCTTGCCAGTGAGTGCCAGCTGATTCTCGGAGTCACAAAGCAGCTTCTGTCCTCCCAGTTCTGGCATTTCCTGGAATGCTGGCCATAACCTCTCTGTCCAGCTCACCTAGTGCCCTTTTCTACCCTGTATTCGAAAGTGATTGTGGGCTGCGTGTGCCCTGGTCATTGATAGTGCAGGAAGAGGAACTGCTGAAAGCCTTTCCCCGTGTTTGGAAGGTCTCCTCCTGTCCTTGCCAGACCCTGGAGCTTTCCCACACCTTTTAGATACCTCCTGGCTCCTGGCATCATCTAGTTCAGTAAGTGGCTCTTCTCTGGTCTGGGACACGTTTTTGTCACTTCTTGAGAGAAGGATGTGGAAGCCTGGACCTACCCAGAAGTGGATGTGCTGGATGGGTGGTGTGGAGCTTTGACATGAGCCTCTTTCTCCAAGGAGTTTTCTCAGTTTCTGTCCCGCCCACACCTCAGCGCTAATCAGACTGAGTGGCAGTTCCTGCTTTGCTCCTCTCCTAGCTTGCTTCCTAGTGGTCACCAGGCCAGCATGTTTCTTCTGTGTCATTTGCCACAGGATCAAGGTTCTATTAGCCTAGGGCAAAGGAAAAATCAGTAAAGGAGATTCCCTTTGCTGTAAGAGCTGGGGCACATTGCTTGTGGAGTGCTGGGTTGGGGTACAGTAAGCAGTCTGTGCAGGAGCACTCTGGTGTTTTCTCCCCTTGGAGAATTCAACAAGTCAGCTCCAGGGGAAGGCTTTTCCAACTCTTCCCTGTAGGTACTGTCCAAGGAGCAGGGATAGGCAGAACAGGATATAAGTGAGGGATTTATGGAAGTGGCCCTTCCTTATACAGCCATGCTGCTGCCCTGTTGCTTCCCCCAGGTCTGTGCCAGATGCTGCCAGAGAAATAGCACATTGAAGACAGTCATGGCCCCAGTGTTAATAACAGTTGGCATAACAGATACAACAGACATGCTCCACTTTTTTTAGGAAATCTCCAGTCCCTTTCCTAGAGGTAAACTGCTTTTCTCATTCCTAAAACAAGAGTTTAAGTGACGGTAATATGGGTAAGTCAACGCTTGCGCACCACTGTGTACGGAGAGCCTTAGTGCTAAGTGTCACAAGCGAGAACGTCAAACTGGGCTCTGAGGTCAGCTCTCTGGTCCATTCTGTGGAGTTACGGCTTTTTGTACCCTGTAGTGTCGGCTACTTTTTCTCTGGTTCTTGGTTAGAGATGTGAGGGGGTGAGAAGATAAGGTGAAGGGTGATACATGGATCTCCAGATCTCCCTTCCCTGGACCTGAATCAACATGTGGTACCAGGTTTGGACCAGCAAGCCCTGATGGCAAGATAAAAGGAGATAGGAGAGAATGTTTTTGCAGAGGGCTAGGGAACTTCACCAAAATGAAGCCCTGAACTTCAGATTTATTGAGGAATAACAAAGATAGTGTGTTGTGCTGAGATTTGTTTCAGGTTGCTGAATTAATGACTGTTACCTGATTATTCTCCTGGGAGCTTCCTTTTTTCCCATAGTGCCCTTCTCTCTTCGGGTTGGCAAAATATCCTGCCTCAAGCTGTTCCACCTCCTGGCGGGGATGTAGCTCAGTGGCATAAACACCTGCCTGGCAAGCTCAAGGGTTGGCTCACAATGATCCTCCTGCCTCAGCGTCCTCGGTGCTAGGCTTATAAGTGTGCGCCACCTTAGCTGGCACCACATGCCTTTGGACACAGCTTCTCCAGAGACCTGCTGGTACAGAGTTCTGGGCCTTTTCCTGCGTTGCAGCAGTTGCAAGCTGTAGCAGGAAGTGGGTGAGGTTAGGCGTCACCTGTCTCTTCCTGTCTCTTCATTCCTCCATATGGTGTGCCACGGGATCCAGTTGGAGACTCGGTAGCCAGGGCTTTTATTGAGGGCTGGTCATGTAGATGCCTTTTGCCTTGCAGGTGTGCAAGCCCCGACTCAGCAGGAGGGCAAGCATTCTGCCCAAGCCATGTTGTTTGCACAGGGATCTGGGTTCATGGAGCTGCTGACTAAGAATGTGCTGGAAGCCAGGTTTCAGGCCCCATTAAGCGCCACTGATGGGCAAGACACCGCTATGACAGGTAAATTTTAGAGACATGAGCATGTGATCCTGATCTCTACCCCCAGATTTTTTCTCATTTTTGTCTAAAGGTCTCTCATTTGATTCCCACCTGGCAGTTGCCGGATCCCTGTGCTTCCTTCCTTGTGGACCAGGCATCTGGCACCAGGCTCCTATACATCTTGTCCCTCCTCCCTCTGCTCTTTTCTGCCCTGCATTCG
Organism: Hydrochoerus hydrochaeris; assembly: GCA_004027455.1. Classification (NCBI taxonomy): domain Eukaryota; kingdom Metazoa; phylum Chordata; class Mammalia; order Rodentia; family Hydrochaeridae; genus Hydrochoerus; species Hydrochoerus hydrochaeris. The sequence continues at coordinate 24,619 of PVLA01007731.1, read as the reverse complement.
AAAGTGATTTTGGGCTGACTGTGCCCTGGTCATTGATAGTGCAGGGAGAGAAACGTTGAAAGATGTTTTCCCCGTGTTTGGAGGGTCTACCTGTCCCTTCTGAACCCTGGAGCTTTCCCACACTCTTGCTTCTCTTCTGCCAGACTTGTAGGAATACAGTGCTTCTTGGATTGCTACGGGAGTCAGTGCCGGGGGACACTTTTCCAGGGTCTTTTCTCAGCTTGTCTTGTTTCCATAAAGCAAGGTGTCTTTATTTTGAGATGTTGCCCAACAGAGTTCAGTACTGTGAGGGGCAGATCAGGATTACAGAGCTTCAACCTGCTCATGTAAGAATTGTGTTTGAGGAGTCCCAGCGAATGCATGCGTTTAGCAGCACAGTTAGGAGGAAGTGCAACATTAGTGTGTGCAGTGGTTTCCAAGTCTTTCCAGAGCAGTTTCCTGAAGGTTGTGTGTTGGGGCAGGTTTCTAAAGCACTCCAAAATAGGAGGCGCAATGCAGACATGTGCTAGGGAAGCTGGGATAGTGGGCGAGAGACTTTGAGACTGGAGTGAGCAGGGCTGGGTCATTGCAGGGGAGAATATGTTAGGGATAAGAAGGGGTAGTATCTTTACAGATCATTGGTGTGTACCCGAGAGCCTTTAGATTATGTTGGTGAGAATGGGAGGGCACTTATTTCTGAGGTGGGAAATACCTTCTCACTTCCCAGAGGGTGCAGCTCCTAAGAGTTTTGCCTGCTCTCAGGACCATTTGAGGTATACATTGGTATCACTCGCTGTCCACTCTTGCCAAGTGCTCACTCCTCTGCCAGTTCTGGCTTTCTGGGATCCCCTTGTGATGCCTGGTTTCTGGAGGGTAAAGTCCTCAGATCAAGAATGAAGCTAGAGCCAGGTGTCATGGTACATCCCAGCACTTGAGAGGCTGAGGCAAGAGGCTCACCACCCAGGCTGGCCTCAGACTTGTGGTGATGCTTTTGCCTCAGCCTCTCAAGTGCTGGGATGCACCATGGCACCTGGCTGTAGCTTCATTTTAAAAAAAAACAAACAAAAAACCTTGAAAAATGTGAACACACCTATTATGCCAGCTTCTCAAGAGACTGAGGCAGGATTACCAGTTGAAGGCCAGCCTGGGCAGTTTGGGAAGATCCTATCTCAAAGAGCTGGGAATGTCACATAGTAGTAGGCATTTTCCTAGTGTGGGGCCTTGGTTTTAGTCTTAGTCCTGTGCAAAAGGAAAAAGGAAAAAAACAATCCAGGTGTGGAATGAGTGAGTGCGTAGCTCTGTCAAACACTTGCCTAACACACCAAGCATGCTATGCTTTGGGTTCAGCCTCCAGCATGGAAGGAGGAAAACAGTGAAGCCAGACAAAAGATCGAAGGGAAGGCCTGGTTGTACCCACCCTCTAGCTTCCTACCCCATTTTGGGGGGTGGGTTTTTAATTCCTATGAAGCATCTGGGGTGGCTGAATATAAGAAATAACGTACGTGACTTGTCACTGCAGGATCGTCAGCTGCCCTGTCCTGTTTGCTCAGCTACCTCATGCCTTCAAGAAGAGGCTGGACCCGAGCACTTACAAGGTATGAAATCCTGGGTGCTTTTCTGAGGGCTCAAGGCCAAGGTCTTGAAGTCATGGGAGGAAAGGTTCCCCCTGCCCCACTGAGGCCAGCAGGGACATGTCCACCCACTCATACACAGCCCCTGCGTCCGGCACCCCACCCTAGCTGTCTGTGCAGCTTTGCAGCAGGAAGCACAGTAGGTTCCTTCAGAGCTCCCTGTGGGTGCAGGAGCTCTGGGAGTCCATGTGCTCCCTCCGAACACTCATTTAGGTCAGCAGCTGGTTATTGAAATGGAGAGAGGGCTGCATTTAGGAGTGAGGCAGTTAGCTGGGTGGTTTTCTCTGCATCCTGCTAGGGAGAGTAGATACCACGGTCTCAGACTCTGTCCCAGTCCTGGTGAAACTTCAACATTTCACCCAAATTTGATCTTCTCACTCATTCTCATGCAGGAAAATGTTAGAACCCTAGTTCTCGAATTGTGGTTCTGGACCAAGTGGCATCAGGGTCACTGGGAGCTTGTAGGAAATGTAAGCTCTGTGTACTTTATAAGGTGTCTCAGTAGTTAGAGAACTATTCAGAATCAGGCAGCTGCTGCAATTGCAGGCTGCAAGTCTGGTCACTGTGTGTAGGTCTCTTATCCCAGCTTGGCCCTTTCCTTAAGCTGCTGGCTGTGGCCTTTTCTTGACTGTGTTGCTGCTCCTGCATCTGCAAGTGATGGTGGGCTGTGTGTACCCTGGTCATTGATAGCGCAGGGAGAAGAACTGCTGGAAGCCTTTTCCCGTATTTCGAAGGGTCTTCTCCTGTCCCTTCCAAACCCTGCTGCTTTCATACATACGTTCTTTCTGACCAGCTTTGTTGCCTGCTGATTCCAGGTGCCCAGGTTGCTTGCCTTTTTGCACTGCCTGGTACTGGGTACTTGGGGGCTTACAGAAGGCATGTGGAAATGGAGCTGGTCTGCAGGGAGTTCGTAGGGTACCCTCTCCCTTTTGTACCCGTCTAGTGTCCTCAGCCCCATCTCTTAGCACAGGTCGCTGTCACCTTGCTATTGTGCCCGTGTTGTGAGCTGCTTCAGGGCAGCACTCTGTCTGGCTTCATGTGGAGGAGCACTGGTGCAAAAAGAAGGTACACTATTGTCAGGGGATGGGGCCCTTCCTATTGGGCAGTGTCAGGAGAAGTGCCTGTGAACTCGGCAGGCTGCCCTGGTTTGGACATTTTTCTCTCTTTTCATGTTGCAAGTGCTTCTCTGGTCAGGAAGCTTAGTGTAGTCTGCCTGTCACACTGGCCATAGGGAGGGCCATGGTCCACTGGGGTAGATTTTCCTTTCGACCTTGAATTCAGTTGGTAGGAACTGTGGCAGGTATTGGGTGGTCAGATGTGTGAACTCAGCCCTCCTACACTAAATTGTTGGCATTGGGCCCTGCCACCACTTGTCACAGTCCCCGCTCTGAGCTAGCCAGCCACAGCACATTCCCAAACGTCCTGGCCTCAGCAGCTCTTTTTTTTTTAATGTGTATATTTGGGGTTAATAACAATCCTGTTGGACCCATATAAACAGTACAATAATTACCACAGTGAGACATGTCTGTCACACTTATGTTTTTAAGATATGTGTTGGGAGCAATGAAAATCTAATTTAACAGTAGTTACATAACAAAAACCCTTAATATGATACAGACATGGCGTACATCAGAGATCAAGACTTGCTTACCTTACATTCAGCCATTTTATATCCTAACATCTCTCCCTGTTTTTTCTGCCTGTTCCACTTAGAAAGGAGAGTATCTTATTTCAGTTAACATGATGTGTTCTAGGTCTGTCCATGTGGCAAGTGGCAGTATCTCCTTCTCAAGACTGAATCATAATCTGTGTGTGTGTGTGTGCGCGCGCGCGCACACGCACGTGCAATGTGCACGCATATGTGTTGCTTACTTTTCTCTTGTTGGCTGAAACAAAATACTGGATGCCCAAAATTAAGGAAGGAAAGGTTTATTTAGCTTAGAGTTTGTAGATGTTTCAGTCCATAATTGGTTGGCTCCAAAGTAGGGTGGCATGGCAACAATTGCAACAGAAGACAGCAAAACAAGCAGAACGGAAGCGGGTGGGGCAGAGATCAGGCTGGTTTTGAAGTCACAGTGATCCTCCTGTCTTAGCCTCACCAGTGTGTACCAACATAGGGCTTCCCAGGACAAAGTGCCCCCACCACTGGCCTTTTAATTTTGAGAGTAGGTCGTGCTGATGTACCGAGGCTGGCCCTGAGCAGTGATGACAGGCACGGGCCACTTGGCAGCCCTTTATCCTTGTGCAGCTTCTCCAGCAACCTGCCTTCCTTCCTCAGTTGTTCTCCTGGTCCGGGCACTTTGTAGTTCAGCCAGGCATGGAGAGTTAGTGGACAGCAGTGACCCTTTTAGAATGATAGCTTCTAAGCCAGGCATAGTGACACATGCCTGCATTTGGGAGGCTGAGGCAGGAGGATCGTTGTGAATTCAAGGCTGGCTTGGGCTACATAGTTGAAGTTCAAGGCAAGCCTGAACTGCAAAGAGAGAGAACCTGCTGCAAAATAAGTAAATAGACAGGCAGCTTCTTTTCTTTCCAGCAGGCCTGGTAATTGAAAATGGATACAGAGTCCTCTGGATTGTGTGGGGTTTACTTGCTGTGTGATGACCTCAAGCACTGATCACTTGTGCATTTCTCTTAGAAGTGGATCTGGGATTTGTGATCTTCAGAGAGAGACCTAGCTGTCTAACAAGTCTCCCTGGAAGTTTGGCTGCCACTTGTCTCTCTGGGCTGGGTAAAATTGCATGCATCTTTGTGACACAGGATGTCAGCTGTGAGGGCTTTGCAATAGGTTGGGCAGACAGGAAAATACCGTGTGGTGGAAGAGCTGCTAACCATGGCTGTCTGTTCTTTCGGTCAGGATGCTGTGGCTGGGCACAGGGGTACATGTCTGTGATCCTGGCTACCTGGCAGTCTAAGGTGGGAGAGTCCCGAGTTTGAAGATGGCCTGAGCAATTTAGTAAAATCCTTTCTGAAAATAAAAAGGCAGGAGATGAAGCTTAGTATTGTGTGAGGCCGTCGATTCAGTCCTTGCTGCTGCCAAATGCGTTATTATAGCCCAATGGATGGTGAGCTCTTGCTCTGATTGTGAACTGCTTGATAAGAAATCATTTACTACAAAAACTTACTTCTCTGTCTTAGGACTTCTAATGTGGTGCGCATAAACTGGGAGCTGTCTATCAGGGACTCCTGTGGGATGTCAGCTTGCGTGCGAGAACGTGGTGCTGGAGCCTCAGTGCTTTGTCTGTCTCCTGGTTCTCACTGATAAGTCCAGAGACTGCCAAGCAAGTCCCAAGCCTGGAAGTCAGTGCCCTGGGAGAGCTTGGATCTGAGTGTGCTGACTTTTTTCTCAGTGATGGTAAGTTAGTGTCGAGGGCCTGGAACCCACAGCTGGGGCTACAGGGTTTTGTGTTTATGCAGATAGAGCTCTCAACCATTCATCTCACCTCCCTTTGTTTAGATCCTGTTGGTGTTGTGCAGGGACTCTAGGAGCAGAAAATGGAGAGTGAGGCCACCAGAGGAAGTGTAATTGGAGCTGTGGCTGTCCCTGCCAGCTGTTCCAATGTGGACCGCTCTTCACCCTCACAAGAATTTGGACCCAGACTACACTGGCTGTCGCCTGTTCCTCCAGCCTGGCCTGCCTGCGCCCTGACAGCACAGTTAGCTCATCCGTGGGCGGATCCACAGAGGAGCACAGCACCCTCACTACACAGTCACCTTCCAAATGCATGACAACTTGGGGGAACATTTTAGGTCTAATCAATAGCAGAGTGTATGCCTTTCTCAAGAAAAGGCATTTAGAAATACGGTATTTTTGTGTTCCAAGTTAAAAAATAAAGTCCCAAGTTAAAAAACATACCAAAGAATTAGGATTACAGACTTCAATTGGTACAATAATATACTTCAGGGTAATAGCTTTAAAGGTTACATCTATTTTTGTGATTTTAAGCATTTTAAATGAAAGTTCAAAGTGGGGTTCATTGGGGGGATTCGAAACTGCTTATAGCCGAGTAAATGAAATTCTGTGTTTTAGAATGGTACTGTGTAGCTGAAGTAATTTTTAGAGATTTATTAGCTTTTCGTGCTCACATAAAAGTCAAAGGTAGAAATTATTAGTAAAGAAAGTGAGAAAGAATTGCTTTAAAAAAATAGAAGTAATGGAAAGGCTTTGGTAAAGTGAAGTGGAGAAACTGGTAAAACTGATAAAATAGCTATTTTAGGAATGAAGTAGAACACGGGGTAGGGGTGGAATTACAAACTGTAATAACATGGATTACTTGTTGCCTTTAAAATTCTGAACTTTATGGAGCCAACACAGTGTTAGTGAAAATTTAAATCACTGCAAAGAGAAAAGGAAAAACCTAAACAAACTGTCGAAACCCAGGGATAACACACCTATAATCCCAGCACTTGGGAAGCAGGAGGATCACCATGAATCTAAGACCAGCCTGAACTACATGGTGAGACTCAAAAGAAAAAGAAAAACCACCCCAGGGGCCAAGTTCAGCAGTCAGATTTGTTCACGTAGTGTAACAAGGAAATGTCATTAAAGCTGTGACTAGCAAGACAAGCCTATTATTCATCCTGGAACAGACATAATCACCAAAACCTTTACCTTGTACTGTTAGGGAAAGTTGCCTACAATCCATTGGCAAGAATGGAAAGGTGCTGGGCCTTGGCATCAGACTCTGCTGTCTTATTTTTGAGTCTGGTTGTGTTCAAGTGTAGTGTATGTGAGTCAGGCCTTTCATGTTTCCCCACCATGTTGGTTTCAGGTTGTAGGCACATTTGCTCCTTTTATGGCTGTAAGGTGAGTATAGCAGTAGCCATGATGATCTGTGTTAGGTTGATTGGGGTGGAATTGAGCTAAAGCCTTTGGAGAATAAGAATTACCAACAATGCGGCTGTCACCATGGAGGAAGAACAGTGTACAGAGAACACTGCTGGTCCCTGGATTTGCGTGACAGCAGGCTGTTTGCCACTGAAAGATAAGGGCTTGAGACCTAGCAAAAGGTCACCCTAGACTTGTGCTGACCTGGTCTTTTAATAAGTACAAAAAAATTAAAATTTTTGTATAATTATTTCATAAATAACTCAGGAGTATGGAACTTCTGTCACCTTTGTGGTTTTTAAATCCTAAATTTGATGAAGAACTCTCAATAGTTTTGTGGCCAATGCAGGACAATCAAAGTTGAGAAAGTCTGGTGAACGCGTGCAGGCCCCATCCTGAGCCTGGCTGCCCCTGTGGTGGTTCCATCTCAGTGTTACCCAGGAAGTGGCCATAGAAGGCTTTCAGCAAATGTCTGACTTAATCGTGAGGTTGAGTGACCTGTACGAGTAAGTTCCCTGGGTGTCCTGTGGACATGGTAAAGGATGAGTGCTCATGCGTTTATCCTTCATGGGAGATTATTCTAGTGCATTAGTGCAGTCAGGTTGAGCTCCCTAGGTTAGACTGATCGCTGTACAGAGAAGGTGTGAGAACAGGAAGAAAGTTTGGGAATATCCTGTGGCTGGTGTCTTCAAATGTCACAGGTTCCTTGGTGGCCGGTGTCCATGGGGTAGAGAGGTGGTAGAGAGGTTGGGGAAGAGCCTGCAGCCTGCAGGTCTTCTCCACTCTTGCCTGCTCCATCCTTAGCCAAATCGATAATCGATATCGCTTCCTAAGAGCAGGAAGTTCTAGAGAGAAGTCAAAAGAGCTAATCAAGAAAAGTCATTTTTTGAGCCACCCAGTTGCTATAAGGTTCCCACAGAAATCAAAAGCCACATCAGCTTCAGTCTGGAGGGGAGGGGCTCCGTGATAAACTGTTGCTCTCAGCTTCCTATCCCCAGGCATTTGTATTTTCCAAACCACTGCTTCCTGAAAGACATCCATGAATGTCACTTTCCTCCAAAAATTATTCCTTCAGGAGCCCAAGGCAAACCTGGGTGCTGCCTCAGCTGCTCAGTTCACCAGAACACAGCCCTGAGCCTCCCTGTAGTGGAAATGTCTGTGGACAATGCAGACACTGGCAACGGGCACTTGTGGATTTAAATCAAAAAGTGCACCTCTCGTTTTGCCTGTGCCCCACCTGGGAGACGGCATACTTTTCTCCAATGCTGTTTCTTGCCATGAGTGGGAGGGCTGGTCAGGGCCTCAGGGCAGCTCCCACATCACTAGTGAGACTGTGGGCTTGATTAGGACGCCCTTTACCCGAATGGCATCTGATCTGACCTGCGCTTACTCTCCTGCCATACAGGGCTGAATTACCTCGTGCTTTGCAGGTGCTCAGTAAATGTGTTCCGGAACTGAGCGAGTCTAAGTATGGCTGAGACACCAGATCATCAATATCAGCCATTTTCACTGCAAAGTTTAAATTGTTTTCCTGGTTCCCTTGTCCCCAGCCCTTGAGGCAGCCTCCCAGCACATCTCAGCACTGCAACCCCATTCACTCACTTTGTGAATTTGGAGTTCCACATTGTTGAGCAAGATCTGCCTGGGAAGAGGGAGTGGGAGGCCCTCCTTGAGTTTTGCTGGAGGAGAGAGCAGAGGTGAGCTGAGCACAGAAGACCAGGAAGAGACAGGATGCAGGCCACGGCCTTTGCAACCACTATGGATTCAGGGCTGGTTTGGGGTGGGCCCAAGGACTGGGAAATCCAGCCTTATCAGTAGAACCATGAAAGGAGCCCCAGGCTCCTACAGCTCCCCATTGTTCCTATCATGCCACTCGGTAAACTGTATAGCCACTGCCTATTACCCACCTGCCTTCTCATGTGGGCAAGGGGCCTACCAGGGCCCTGGGGGGCAGAACGGTTCAACTTGTTGAATGAACGAGTGAGTGAATGAATGAAGCATGAAGTCCTATGGAAAGGGTAGAGCTTGGTCTTTCTGCTATGGAGCCATCAGCAACAGCTCTACTTACCATTAAGAGAGGGGTATATAGTATTGAATGCATAGTAGTTGAGGATGGTTTCCATTAGCTCCACCTAGAGCACAGGAAGGGCCAGAACAGAAACCAAGCAACACATAAATAAAAATAGGAGTCAAAGTCCCACCTCTAGAGACCCGTGACCTGTCGTCCCACTTCAAGCACAGGTGCTGACTGTTCACCACCATTATGGGCAAGCGGCCCCTTCCTCAGACCCTCACCTCTAAGCTCATTCTCCATAAGTGCAATAGGACTGGAGTTATCCTGAGGCTATTTAGTGGTCTACCTTATATGAATATTTAAGTTTTATTGAAGAAATACGAGTGTCTTTGATTATAGACTGATTCTCCAGATCTTCCTGGAAGTGTTATACAAAGCATGCACCTTATTAGTCTCACAACTTATCAATTCCTAAACCCATATGAAACCCATGATTCAGTCAGAAGGCCTGGGTTCCATCCCCAACACTCAGAAAAAGGCAACCTTGTGCTCTTTTTCCAGTAGTGAACCTAGTTGAGAGCTTTTCATGTGTGAGACATTCTGTCAAAGTGTCTGTCTTAACTCATTGGCCTGCTTATTGTAGCTCCCATTTGGGTAGATGCTATTATTATTCCCATTACAGTAAAAGAAACAATCTTGGAAAGGTCACATAACTTGCCCATGGTCACACAGCCAGCAGGCAGAGCTGGTATCTTACTCCAACTCTCATGCCCTTAGAGTCTGTGTCCTATTATCTCTTTAGGAGTCAGAGCTCTTCATGCCTGTTTAACTTTCAGATATGGCTGCCCATTTCCTGTGAGCCTGCAGACATCTTTGGGTCTGTCTCCTGGAGCTCCACGATACTCCGATTGTGGAAAGCCATTCAAGAGATGCTGAGAGAAATCACACATGTTGATGTCGCTGAAACTGGAGTGTTTCAGTTCAAGCTTCAGCTTACTGTGTAGGGAAAGAAAAGTGTGTGGGTCACCAAGTCAAGGCTACAAGTTTCTTGCTGTCACCCCAGTGGAATTTGCATTGTGCTTGGAGGCAAAGTCATTTTGCTTGGGACTGGGTGCCTGGCAGTTCCTCTGCAGTGTATCACCTGTGGGCTCAGGGCCTGACACACACACTGATTTGAGAGCAAGTGCTGTGGTTAAGACTAAGGTTTGAGGAGTGTGCTCATAACTTGAAGAAACCATAATGGTGTAAAGTAAGTGGGAAAGGTAGAATACAGAAATGTATACACTACGTATTTCCAATTACACAGGAAATGTGTGGTTTGTGTTTTATTTTTCTGTGTTTTTGCAATTGGATTTCACTATGCAGTTCAGGCCAGCCTTGAACTCACTTGTATCCCAGGCTAGCCTCCAGCTCACAGCGATCCTCCTACCCTAGCCTCCTAGTGCCAGGATTACAGGTATGTACCACTACACCAAGCCAGAAAATGTGTTTTTTAAAAACTGGAAGGAAACAAAACTAGTAAGAGACACAGTTTCTATGTGGCAAATTTATGGGTGATTTCTTTTTAATCGCTAATATTTTCTTGCAGTGAACATGTATTATTCGTATGATGTGGGAATACACAAAGAGCATGCGTTGTCTGTAATGTGGAGGTGTATAGGAGCATGAGTTATCTTTATCACATGGCAACAGACAGTGTGAAGGAAAAAGAGAAGCACTGCAAATGGTGGCAGTATGCAGATGACACCCACTGGAGGAGAGGTAGGCAGTGACTCAGGATACTTGGATCCCTGTCGCTGTGGAAACCAAATCCCAGCTTCCTCCATTGATGCCCTTCCTGATGGGCTTTCTTTTTGGCTGTTGTGCTGGTTTCCCTGATGAGGAATTCTCATCTAGAAACCTCTGAAGGAGATGTTCATTTTAATATCTCAGTCCTATTTATCAGCCCATAAACATTTAACCTAAAGCTGGGAAGTAAACCAAGCATGGTGGTTTTCACTTGTAATCCTAGCCCTCTGGGAAATTGAGGCAGAAGGATCAGAAGTTTGATCCCAGCCTAGGTAGTTAGTGACTTACTGAGACCTTGTCTTTTTTTTGGTACTGAGGATCGAACTCACGACTGTGCACTTACAAGGCAGGCGCTTATGCCGCTGAGCTAAATCCCCAGCCCTGAGACCTTGTCTTGAAATAAAATGAAAAAAACAGCTGTGGGTTGTGGCTCAGTGAGAAGGCCTGTGTTCAATCCCCAGTATAAATAAAAGCCAGGAAGTAGCTCACCTGGTGAATCTCAACACAGAGCTGCACACAGAGTAAGTGAGATCCAGGTCTTAGTACAGAGGACAAGTGCCTCCCCCAGGAAGCAGTACAGTCCCTGCTGACCAAAGCCTGAACTCTTTCCCCCCCGATTCACTGATTTAACACATGTTTACTGACTGACTGGGAATCTGGGTAGGGGAGCCACAGGCAGTGGCTTAGGGCACTTTTACCCCTCCATTGAAAATCTTTCCTGCTCTGCGATATGATTTCTTTCAGTGAGGTGCAAAGTCCTTGTGATACACCTTCCCACCCTGAACTAGACTGTCCTGAACACATTCCTGCCTTTGTAGAGAGTCGGCTTCTCCACAGAAGCTTGCGAGGGACAGGGGAGGAGCCTAGAGGTACAGGGTCCCTGAGTGTGACAGCCTCTGTAATCTGGCAACTCTTCTGTAGTTACTTCTGACTTTCTCCCTATGACACTGTCATTGTGCCTTTTCCAGAAGGGAACTGGATTGGAAGATGCCCCACCTCTGGTGGAGGTCTGTCTCTGGGGGTCACCTCTGATCCCATCAGTAAACCTGGCTACTATCAGGATGTCCCCATCTGCCTTCGTTCCCCTCCTACTCCCTAGTCTCTTACCTTGTGGATACTGAGCCAACAATTCTGCTGGAGCGCACACTGACGGTGATGGAAACACTGGTATTCTAGAAAAGCAAAAGCCTGCTTAGCCATCATGTTAGCTCCTGGTCCTGGAGACAAGTCCCCAGAAATAGAAGCTCTGGGCATGAGGCCCTATGTGATCTGTGCCTATGAGACACATAGGCAGAAAGCAGCTTCCCAGGCTTGTGGCCAGAGGGTGCAGGTAGAGGTAGCTCCAAAGGGGACATTCAGAAACAGAAGCCGAGGTTCCCAGATTTCCATCTCACTGAAAGTACTGAGAAAGGGGAATAAGCCTGAACTGAAAGCACAGAGCATTTGGAGCAGACCACCAAGAAACATTCACAAAAGCATTGAGCCCTGGAGAAACATAGGGACAGCACCAATTGACATCTGATTTTGAGCAGACCACTTTCCTATTGGGTTGTTTTGGACCAGGTGATTGAATCTAGAGGCCCCTTTAGGCCCTGTCCCTGTCCTGTTCAGTTGTTCCACATGGGTCACTTCCCGGTGACAGGCACAGCTCCTTTCTGTGACACCTGGGTGAGTGCTTGCGGTGGTATCATTGGACCACTTAGTTTGAAACTTAATTCATCTATTAGAGGCTTGTGGCAGGAAAAAAGGTACAATATTGTGGCCCAAGCAAATGACAGAAAGGCTGGCTTCTGCTCAGATGTACACAATTTAATACTGTCTTGTACAGTTTCCAAGAAGTATTAAAGATGGACATGAAAGGTGCTGCAGCAGAGACTGCTATGTTTTAACCAAGATTCATTTGGTTTGTCACCTGAGCACACAGCTGGACTACATTTCCCAGCCTCCCTTGCAGTTAAGTGTGGCCATGGGATTGAGTTTAGCCAATGGATCCTTTGAACATCCTTGTGGATTTTAGGATCAGCATGTCAGCTGGCTTCTAAGAAAAGCAGCTGGAATTTTAAAAATAACAATTGTGATGAATTTGTAAATCAGTTTAGAGAGTATTGCCACATACTTTTATCCTCTTTTAAAAGGTAATTTGATACCTTTTATTTGTAACAACTTAAATAGAGTAACATTTAGATTTTTAAAAAATGTATAGTGAACTAGCCAGGCTTGGGGGTTCATGCTTGTAATCCCAACCCTCATGTGGCTGAGGCGGGAGAAATACAAATTTAAGGCCACCCTGCACTACAAAGTGAAACCATGTTTTAAAAAATTATAATACGTGACTACAGGAAAGTTAAAATGATCAGTCTAGCTGGATCGAATGAGTCAAGATTTCTTGCAGCTCTGACAGACTATGATCTGATGAACTGTGCCCTTAGGAAGCCTGGCTGCTTGGCTCAGGAAGGCAGTGCTCATTGTGGCTATCACTCTGCTGAGGGAGGGGCTTGCACCTCGACCCCCTGTTACCCTGGTCAGGAGCAGACTTACCACCCTGAGCTGGAAGAGTGGCCTGCGGTCAGAGGAGTTGGGCAGGAGGGTGAAAGCTTTGATATCTATCACTGGCGAAAGGGTCACATTCCCAGGGGTGAGGGTCAAGAGTGGTGCAGACACAGGTGATGCCTCAAGTTCCACCTTCATGTTGGGGTATGACCTGGCCAGCTGGAGAGGGAACAGACACTCAGAGGACAGCAGGAGACACACGGAAGAACCTTGAGATGCTCAGGGAGAAGACACGTTTATTTCACTTGATGACCTTTATACACCCAGCCATGTGGCTGGTCTCGAACTCACAATGATCCTCCTGCCTCAGTCTCCTGAGTGCTGGGATTACAGGCATGTGCCAGTGTGCCTGGCTGTTCCCCAGATTTTCTTTTTCTTTCTCTTTTTTTTTGGCTCACTAGGTTGCCCAGGATGAACTTCAATTGGTAATTATCCTTTCTCAGCCTTCCAAGTAGCCAGGTTTACATATGTGCACAACTAGACCTGGCTTGATTAAGTGCTTTTATCTCTTATCTTAGCAACCCAGAGGAGTAGACACTATGGTCATCCGCATTTGAGAAATGAGGAAGCAGGCCGGGAAGTTTGAATTCCAAAGCTAGAAAACAGCTGGCCTAGGATTCAAATCCAGGCAATCCACATTCAGATCTTGCATCTTTGTGCCATAAGGAGCCAGAGGAAGATAGGAATTTTGTACAAGAAGTTATTTTAATAGATTATATTTTCCCCACTGTTCTAATAAGTGAGCTGTTTGTCTCTGGTGTCCAAAAACATTCCCTACATCTGATCTGGGTCGAAGGGGTTGGCTTGCCTCTGGGATGAGTGGGCAGAGGTCCTACCTGAGGGACCAGCATCTGGAAAGAGCTGGTGTGCAGTAGGATTGAGGAGTTTAGGGGCGTCTTCAGTAGAAGAAGCAGGAAGTTATTGGAGAAGAGACCTCTACATGTCTCCTAGTCCCTATGGAGCACAGCAGGAGACAAAGCCAAAGGATCCTTAGTGCCCAGGTTTCCAGGTGGTCAGCTACCCACTTTGCTAGGCTAGAGTAAGAGGAAGTGAAAATGGAAAGGCCATTGGGTCCCTGTGTTCTGCCCTCCTCAGGGAGTAACACTGGCTGCATGGATCGGATGAATCAGCCAGTTAGGGGCACCAGCTTATTGCCAAAGGAGCTTCCAAAACATCCCTGAAAGGGTCATTTTTAATGGTCCTGGTGCACAGAGGGAGTGAAAGAGAAGGGGAAGGGCTAGGAGGGAAAATACTGAGTACTAATAGAAACTATTAGGATCCACCTGTATAGATAGGGAAGCAGAAACACAATTTGGATTTCAATTCACATTTGTTAAGGTCCAAATTCCACATTCTTTTCCTTCTCCCTGGGTGTCCACTGAGAGCCTGTGGTCTCAACCTGAAGCCCTCTCCTAGGAGCCCAGCCTCCTTCCCACCCACCACTCACATGTTCATTTCGGAAGATGACCTTCATGTACCCAGCCTTGTGGTAAACCCAGCTGGCTGTGTTGAACGTGTAATCAGAGACTGCCAAGTAAATCATGTGGTCTTGTCGTGGTGGCAGCGTCATGGGTGGGGCTTCAAAAGGCACTGGAGAAGGCTGTCTTTTGTTGAAGAATTCACCCTGGAGACAGAGGACTGATCATTTCTCCCCATGTATGTACTCCCTGCCTTGGTGTAGCCAGTGGGGGTGCAAGGCAGATGTGCAAGCCTGCCCAGGAGAGGCCTGTGCTTTAGGTGGCAGCTGGGTGGGTCCTCTCTGGAATGTGAACCCAAGGGTGCTAAAGATCTAGGTCCTGACAGCTGCCTCAAATCACCCTGTCAGAACAGCAATCCTCTGGGGTGGAGGGGTCCTAGGTCTCATAGCCCAGGATTTGGGAGGTGCAGCCTTTAGTGAGGAGCTTGGACTTTGGGATTCCAGTGGCTGAATTAATCCCAGGCTTTACTAGCTCTGGGACCTTGGGCAAATCACTGACTTCCTTGGGCCTCAACTTCCTCGTCTGTGAACTCAGGATGGGGCTAACGATTTTTCTGCCTCAAAGAGGTGGTAGGAAATTTAAATTATTACTTGTAGAAACTCTTGGAAGTGACACAGCAAGAAATATGTGTTAGCAAAATAAATAAAATAAGCAAAATTGAAGAGACGGCACCATACAAAGGCTAGGCCCACTGTCGGGGGTGAAGAATGACCAGGGGCATGGACAGGGATGTGCCTATTTCCTGTTGCTGCTGTAAAAATTACCACAGTTTTAGTAGCTTACAACAACACAAGTTTGTTTCCTTTTCTGTCTCCAGGCCTGTGCTTCTTCTGAAGGCTTTAAGGGAGAATCTGTCCCCTGCTCTTTCCACCTCCAAGGTCCACATGGATTCCTTGGCTCCTGGTCCCTCCCATCACCTCACCCCATGGTTCCTCTGTCCTTTTTCACCTGCCTCCCTCTTCTAAGAACCTTGAGATTATACTGGGGGCAGCTGGAGAAGCCAGGATAACCTTGCCATCCAAAGGTCCGTAATCACATCTGCAAAGTCCTTTTTTGCCATATATAGTCACATTCACAGATTCTAAGAGTAAGGACATGGTGTCTTAGGAAGCCACATTCAGTCACCTTGGGGTTAGGGTAGATAGTAACAGGTACCTCCTTATATATGCCCTCTGTGCTATGTCTGGCTAAGTGCTTTAGCACATCAGCTCTCGTAATTCCTGCAGAGCCAAAGGAGATTAAGGCTATTATTAATCCAATTTCTTTTTTCTTCCATTTTTTTTTTGACACAGGGTTTTGCTATGTAATTCAGGCTCTCCTGGGCTCACTGCATAGCCTAGGCTGACCTTCAACTCACGGTGATCCTCCAGCCTTAGCCTTCTGATTGCTGAGATTACAGGTGTGCACCACTATTCCTGGCTATTTCAATTTCATAGAATCTTAGAGTGCCGCGTCCTAGTCCATCCATGCCTTGTGACAAGGTCCATGGGTGGAGGAGAGCACTTCAAGGAATCACTTCTCCAGGAAAAGGACACCGCATGTGGGAATTTGGTGCGAGGATCTTGTAATGTTTTGTACTGATAATTGTAATTTGTGTAATTCACATATATATATTTTCATGTAATACTCAATATGAAATTGAAAATAGAAACTCCAGAGGAGTTACTAGAAACCTTCTAGATAACTTTGTGAAAATTAATTGTAAAATTTTACCTTCTGTGAGTAGTATGAGAGAGTTTATACAAAAGCTTTAAATGAAAGAGCTCATGGAGGAGGATTTACAAAGTTCCTGTGAGACAACTGCCCTGAGACACTGGACAGGCAGCCAGAGACAGGCAACTAGGACACATATGTTACGCCACCGGCCGCCTAAGACAGGCACAGGACCAATTGCTGTCCTGCAGGCCCATGATGGGTAAGGCCTGGTTGGGTTCATATGAAGAGTCCTTGACCCAAGACAGGCGCTGTCCTACAGGCAGCCAGAGACGGGCAACTAGGACACATATGTTACGCCACCGGCCGCCTAAGACAGG
>PVLA01007730.1:0-100117 GCA_004027455.1 Hydrochoerus hydrochaeris | reverse complement strand
TGATTGATAGTATCAAGTCTGAGAGTATAGGCAACTGCACTTAAGATGCAAAATTCACTAGAATATCCACTCTAGTCTGATTATTACCTGCCTTTGAAGTTTTATACTATCTACAATGTTTTATTTTTACTAATATTGTTATGCACTGCTATATTCAATTATCTGCTGTATTCATTTATGCCTGATGATATAGACAATCCTATTGAAGATAATAAGAAACAACACAGTAATCATTGTATATCACCTTGTATTGTGGTTTTATATGACCTTTTGATTTCATGTTTTTATAGGAATTTGTTTTGTTTTGACTTGCTAAGATTTGTTTTTCCCTCTAATACAGAAAGGATAGAAATACATGTAGAGACTCATGCACACATAGCTGTTTACAGTCTCACTGTTTGACTCTCTACTTTGCATGCTTTAATTTTGTAACTTGAACAACTATTTCTAAGAGGACAATATGTAATTTATCAACAGTGATTTCGTATTGTTTATCTTTTTTTGAAATTCTCTATTATCTCTACCCTTCACATGTTTTCTTTTCTCTTTAAATAAAAAAAGATTTAAAAAAAGAGAGAAATCTCCAGCATAGTGAAAAGAAAACCCACAAATTGGCAAAAAATCTTAGTCTGCTGTCCCTCAGACAAAGTTCTTCTGTCTAGAACAGATAAAGAATTAAAACAAATCAGATCCCCAAAATTCAAAGACCCAACCCAAAAATGGGCATCTGAAGTGAATACAGTTTTTAGATGAAGAAATACAAATGGCAAATAAATACATGAAAAAATATTCAGCATCATTCGTCATTAGAGAAATGCAAATTAAAACCACACTGAGATTCCATCTCACTCCAGAAAGAATGGCCAGGATCAACAAAACTACCCACAACAAATGCTGGAGAGGCTGTGGAGAAAAAGGAACTCTTCTGCACTGTTGGTGGGAGTGTAGACTGTGGAGGTCCAGTCTGGAGATTCCTCAAAAAGCTGGAGTTGGAAGTCCCATTTGACCCAGGTATTCTACTTCTGGGCATATTCCCAGGAGAACTGAAAACATCATACCATAGTGATATACATGCACCCATGTTTATAGCAGCACAATTCATAATAGCCAGATTTGGAAACAACCTAAGTGTCCATCAACTGAGGAATGTATAAAAAAGATGTGGTATTTTTATACAATGGAGTACTACTCAGCTATGAAGAATGACCACGATGAGATATTTATAAGTAAATGGATGAAACTTGATACCATACTCATAAGTGAAATAAATCAAACTCACATGTGTAAATACCATATAGTCTCCCTAGAGTAAGAAATGGTAAGAGTTAGGCTGGGGATTTAGCTCAGTGGTTAAAGTGCCTGCCTGACAATTGCGAGGTCATGAGTTTGATCCCCAGTACCAAAAAAGAAAAAAATGGTAAGAGTACATAAGATACAAAAAAATTCAATAAATACAATAAAGGATAAGAATCTGCTTAAAGGGGAAAAAATAATATCTCATGGAAAATGAAGAAAAAGAAAAAGAAAGGGAACAGAAAAAATATCTAAAATTATATGAACACAATTAGGATAGCTAAGATGGTTGTCTACAAATTCTATAAGTTCTTGGAACAAAAAGTTAACATACATAGAATTGGAACAATTTTGCATATTATTGTATGGTGATCTGAGGAACTCTTGAAGATCATTAAGTAAAATAACAACCCTAGTTATGCTCATACCACCTTGTTTGAAAGGCCTATATTGTCAGTGTTTTGGGCTCTTTGCTATTGCTATGTATTTGTCTTTTTTGTTTCACATTTTTCTATGAATTTGTTTTGTTTTGTTTTAAGACAGAAAATATGGGTATACATGTAGAGACCCATACATGCGTAGAACTTCTAAACAGTTTATGAGAATTGATTATATAATGCATGATGAAATGAACAGCTACTTTGAAAAAGAAGAGACACTATGGTATCCAGTGCTGATTCCATAGTGTCATGCTGTGAAATCCAGCAATACTGTTATTCTTTGTTCAGAGTGGCTTTAGTCTGTTTTGTATTGTTTAATTTTAACATACACGAAGGTATGGACAGCTATTTTGAAGAGAATGAGAGACATTATGGCAGCTATTATTGATTTCCCTATTGTCTGGTTTTGAAGGCCTAAAATGCCTTCATCATCCTGTTCTAATCAGTTTAATACTATTTTATTTTATATGAATTTATTGTGTGAAGATATGGACAACTATTTAGAAGAAAACAAGAGACAATATGATAGACAGTGATGATCTCCTGTTGTCTGTTGTCTTGCTTTGAAATCTGTGTCTCTTACATTGTTTTCTTCTGATCTGCTTTGTTCTGTTTTGTTCTGTCTTGTTTTACCCTCTTTAAACAAAATTTTTAAAAAGAAGGATAAAGTGAGTCATTCATAGAAACACAATTTCTGCCCTCATGAAAAGCAGTTGAGTTGAGAAGGCATAAAACAAAGATAAGTAGATAAGATACAGGTTATATTGGATGGTGAAAACATTTAGGGGGAAAAAAAGCAAGAAAGTGAGGAAAGAAGAGTCAATGGGGTGAAATAGGTAAGATGTGCAAGGACACTCCACAAATAAGACAATTTTGGAAAAAATCAGAAGACAGTAAAGGAGGGAGCAACAAGCATATCTAGGGGCTGGTGATATGCCAAGACAGAAGAAACAGTCAGTGCAAAGTCCTTGATGTAGGAGTCGTTTGCAGTTGCTTCCCTTGTCATTTTTACATATGGGAGAATAAAAGTACATGAAGGCAAATGGGCAAATTTGAAGCACAGAGAGAAATTTCCATGGGGCCTACAGGTTATAGAAAGGACTTCAGACTCACTCTGAGTGACAAGGGAAGAGACTGATGAGTTTTGAGCAATGACATGAGGTGCTTTGCCATTGTAAGCCCATCTCATCTAGCCAGTGTAGGGAGAATGTAGAGGGTAAGGCAAGAAGGCAAGAAGCAGGCAGGAAGCCACCGCAATAGTCCAGTGATGGATGCCAGACAGGTGTGGTAGGAACAGACCCAGCACGGAGCAGGCAGATTCTCCATGTAGCTTGGGAGTAGATTCTACAAGGTGTGCCCTGGGTTGCATGTGGAGTGGGAGAGAAAAGTTTAAAAAAAAATAGGATTGGGCCTGAACAATCAGACAATGGAGTTGCTATGAAAGTAATTGGCCACAAAAAAAAAAAAATAAAACATTACTCTTTCATGGAACAATTGGATATCCACATGCAAAAGACTGAAGCTGACCCTTACCTCACACTGTTACACACAAAACTCAACTCAAAGGGATCATAGGCTTAAATAAGATGACCTATTAAAATTCTTAAAAGAAAACAAAAATAATCCTCATGACCTTGAGTTAGGCAAAATCTTATTAACTACAACCCTGAAAGCAAAGTTGATCAAAGGAAAAATAAATGCATGAGGCTTCATCAAAATTGAAAACTTTTGTATTGCAAATGATGTCACTAGGAAAGAAAAAGGTGACCACGGGATGGAAGAAAATATTTGTAAATCATGTCTTTTCTAAGGGACTTGTATCCAGAGTACACAAAGAACTCTTATGATCCAATAGTAATAGACCCAGTTACAAAATGGGCTAAAATTCAACACCAACACCTCTACAGAAAATTTTCCGTGGTCAATCGGTGCACGAAAAGGCTCTCAGCATCATTAGCCACTGAAGAAGTGAAGATCAAAACCACAAAAGGACACACTTCACACCCAGGAGGGTAAAATGGAGAACTAGCAGCACCTTGGTAAGGATATGAGGAAAGCAGTCTGCTAGTGGGAAAGTAAAGTGCTGCAACAGCTCTGGGAAGCAACCTGTTAATTCTGTGCCTGCCTATAAGCATGGATTCAAAAGAAATCTAAGCATGTGCCCACATAAAAACTTGCACACTAACGTGGATTGCAATATTATTCCTAATAGTCCAAAATAGAAACAATCCAAATGTACGAATAGATAAGTAAAACTGTGCTGTCGCCACACAATGGAATACTATTCAGCAGTGAAACAGAATGAAATTTTCACACATGCACCAATGTGGATGAGCCTTGAAATTACTATGGTAAGTGAAAGAGAGCAGTTGCCAAATGTCACATTTTATTTATACTCAGAACATGGAATTTTGTAGAGACAGAATAGAGGTTATGACCATGTCAGTGTCCACAAAAGGCTGGATCCAGGAACTCTGCAGATCCCAAAGTCCATGAATGCTCAGGTCCTTTAAATAAAATGCTGTAATATTTGCATGTAACCCACAAATATTCACCCATAAATTTAAATCAAAATGCTCTGTGGATGGTTGTTATAGTACATTGTATAGGGAATAAAGACAAGAAAACAGTCTGTGCATCTGTGGTACAGATGCAATTATTTGTTGAGACAAGGGCTCGCCATGCAGCCCAAGCTGAAATTTACAGTCTCCCTGTCCCAGTCTCCAAGCTCCAGGATTCCAGGTGTGCACCACCATACCTGGCTCACATGTAATTCTTCATTTCCAACATTTTTGATACATGGTTGGTTGAATTCACAGACATGAAACCCCCAGACACAGAGGGCAGCCTGCAGTAGTCACCTAGGGATCAGGACCTGCCAAGAAGGGGAGAACGGCTGCTAATATATATGGACTAATTTTTGAGGCAATAAAAAAATGTTCTAAAAATTGATTGTGGTGATGGTTTCACAATTCTGTACATACAGATACAAAAATACCAGGTTACTCACTTTGAATGGATGAATTACCTGGTAGGTGCGTTATATATCACAACACAATAGGACAAAATCAAGACAGGAGAAACAAAGGCAACCTGATGGTTTTTCTCTTGGCTATAGCTGATGCGTCCCTTCTTTGCCCTTGGTCGCTCCTTTGCCTATCTGTCACCCCTCCACACCACCCCACCCCACACCAGCACCCCATTACCTAGGAGAAGTAGGGAAATTCCCACTACCATTTAACAGAGAATTAACCTAAAGTATAGGTGTGAGCATTAAACCCAGCACAGCACATCATCTCCTGCAGATTGGAAAGCACCAGGGAAAATAAAATACTGTTCTCTAAGCTAATATGTAATCTTCATAGACACCATCTTATTAAAGTCTGAGGAACCTTGCCTGGAGGATAAGCCCACCTATCGATTGGCTGGAGTCCCTGCTATTATTTCTCTCCTATTTATTCTGCTCCCTGTCTCCATACCCACCTGCCTCCCTCCACCTCCCCACCCCCAAAGCTGGTCACTTCTAATTCTCTAAAATCTCCCAGCTTGGATGGGAGTGTGGATCACTTCCCTGCCAACTCTAGGCCCTGTGAGTATTAACAGGGCCCTGTGCTCGGATTGGATGGAAGTAGCAGCTTAGAGGCCTAAGCTCCTCTTGTATGGATGAATAATCACAGATAAAACTACTTTCAAATATGATTAGACTCTAATGGAGCTGGGCAGGGGCCAGAGAGAGCAGAGCTCACAAAGAGCAAGGAGCTGCTGCTTCGAAGCCTAGAACAGGTGATTAAAGCCTGTGGAGACCTGGGGCCTTTGCGGAGGAAGATAGTACAGTGCTGCCCGCCCTGGCTCTGCGCGGCGCAGGCAGGTTGTCATCAACCTCGGGGAACAGCAGAGTGCTTTCCGCCAGACACCTGCTCCCCTTACCCTAGGCTGCCGGTCCCTGGAACCCATGTGGAAACCCGGCAGGGGTTATGGTCCGCTTTCCTCTAGCTGATATTAATGCAGTTCATTACTAACCTGTCGTTTGCCTCTGTCCCCACCATATTTAAGCCACACAAGAGCTAAAACCCGATGGAGAATTCCATACTTCCACTTTTCATATAACGGGTCTTTTTAATCTTATGAGCTAGCAAGTGACATTACTCCATTTTATAAACAGAGAAAGTAAACCCCAGAGAGAGTAATGTCTAGGAAAGAGCAAATCTGGGATTTGAACTGAGACCTTCTAGCTCTAGGATGCACCACCCTGACCATAAGCAATATGGTCTTTCCTTCATAAGAGTCAATGAGCATAGTATGTTACCCACACACCTGGTCTTGTTCTAAGTAATTTCTATACATTAACACACTCAGTCCTTTCAAAAAGCTGAGATGGTTATTACACCCCCATTTTACAGATGAGGGCACTGGTGTGGTGATTAATCCTGTGTGTCAATTTGATTGACTTGAGAGATGCCTATGAGATTAGTAAAGCATGCTTGTGGCTGTGTCTGGGGTACTCAGGGGACATGACTTGGGTATTGTGTCTGGTCCTGGCCTTTTTATCCCCAGCACTTTCCAATACTCACTGTTCCTTTTTTTAAAAAAGAATAAAACAAAACTATAAAATGAAACAAAACAATGAGAACAATATTGGATTTCAAAAACAAGAGAGTAGGAAATCAGCAATAGCTACTATATTACACATTGTTATTCTCTAAATTGCTCAGACTATCAGATATAGGCATGCAAAATTAATCAAACAATATAAGCACTAAGTTGTTTCTTTACATCAGTTGCTGTCATTTCAAAAATTTCAGGTGTGTGACTTTTAATTTGTGTTATATCCATGTCTCCTGGAGTTGTTCTGGATGGACTGGAGGTCTGAAATGCATCTTGCTCCTTGGTATTGACATTTTCCTGTGTTCCTCTGAATCACCTGGTTGCTGAATCCCAGGTGCTTCCTGCACTGGCTGCCCATCATGCGGTGCAGGGGATTGGGCTAGGCACCTGGGTTCCTGTGATCCAAGGTTCCAAGTGGCAAAGAGGTGTAGGGCAGTGACTCACCAATGCTCCCCCAATGGCAACTGGGCTTCAAGGTGTGGTTTCTTCTCCTCTGGACCCACAGTAGTGGGCTCACTGTGGTGGGCATGGCTTCTCCAGCCCACAGGGGCAGGCTCCCCAGGGAGCACCCAACCATGATGGTAGAGGGTCTCCTACTCTCTGTTCCTTGGAAACCATGAGTTGAGTAGCTTTTTTGAGCATTTATGTATAGGTAATCTAATGCCCAAAGGATTTTAGTCATATAGGGTTCTGATACTGGCTCTGCACCTTACTGGCTGTGCGACTTTGGACAAGTCATTTAATTTCTCTGGGCTTTGCTTTATTCATTTGCTGAACAGGGATAGTCATACTGACTCTCTCAAAGAGTGGCACTGAGGATCAATGAGATACAGCAGATGAAGTGCTTGGTATACTATGTAGCACAGAATGGGTGTTTAATAAATGCTGCCTGCCTTCATTATGACTATTGTTGGAGCTGTTATTTGAGTACTAATGCAAGCTAAAATGAGCAGTAAATAGATGAAAAATACAATACAGGAAAATAAAGGAATTGAGCTCCTGATATTCTTTCTCACCTAGCTCTCAGGGCCCCCATTCTCCTGGTATTCTGATCTAACTGCCTGCCCCTTCTCTGTCTCTTCAACAGTTTCCTTGTCTTTTTCTTAACTCTAGGTCTTCTTTCCTATGTAAGAAATCTTCTCTTTCCTTGAGATTTAATTAACTATAGACCAATACCCTCAGCTGGCTCCAGGCTCATGTACCCTTCAGCCACCTACTCCACACCCAGTAGGCACCACTAGTTAAGCACAGTCCCTGACCAACCTCATCAACTTTATTATTGCTCACTGTTCCATTACATGGCAAGCTCCAGGGAGCATGGGCCTTAGTCCTCCTCCTGTATGACGTCACATACCCAGCACACAATGGACAACCGAAGGCTGTGGGAGTGGGGGACAGAGGAGTACCCACCACACTGGGGGCTCTATCAACTGGCCAGAGAAAAGGTTGCTTGTGAGTAGTGGGACCATTGCCAGTTTCCCTCAATGCACAACATATATCATGAAACTTTATTCCCAAAACACCAGACAATCCTAATACGTAAGGCCATTGTAAAATTTCTAAATAAAATTTCACATTGATGGATTAAAGAATGTGAGACTTTTTACATAGAGACATACATAGGTCAGGGGAAAGAAGCAGTTTGTCAGATCACATTCCTGCACGTTCCTTTCAGAAAATACTATGTCTATGTCCAGAGATGACCAATCCTTGCCCTTTGCTCCCACAGAAGCCAAGATTCCAGGGGAAATCAAAACTATAGTTCTGCCACTGACTCTGAAATCTGAACTGGCCCAGGCAAGTGGAATCCACAGGGGAAGAGGTGCCTGTGGGTGGATTTCCTCTTCTGGCCCTCATCTCAGAGTTGGGAAACCTCATTGCCCCCCATGTTATTTTCTTAAATTTAGTTTCCTCTTCCATGTTCTTTATGAATACAAACTTTGGAAGAAGATCTTGCTTTGGGGAAGTTTATAACAGCTGTTAAGATCTCTATTAACCATCCTTTATCGTGAGATAAAGACCAGCTGTTTCACTAATTGCCCTTAACTGCTGGGGCTTGATTATTAATGAATGCCCTTGCCTTGAGTTCAAACAGCTTAATTAGCTAAAGTTAAGTGTTCCCAATAAATTTACTAACCTATGATAAGCTGTTCTTTAATAGGAAACGTGCAGCTCTTAATTAAATAGAATAATTTACAACTCCGCGTCTGTTATAAGTAATGGCTGCCCGGTAGCTCTGTTACCTAATTAGGTGATACTGAAATTCCTCCAGAGGGGATTGGAGGTCCAGCTGGACACACCCTGGGATGAGCCTGTGTGAGAGCAGCTGTCAGTGGTGCAGCTGTGGACAGATAATTGCGCAGACACCTGGGTTGGAGTCCCCTCTCTGCCTCACCTGAGGAGCCTGAGGCCTCCTCTAAAGATGGGTTCACTACCACAGAGCCTCAGGGGCCTTGACTGGGATGCATTTGTGGATCACTAAATAAAGAAGAAAAAGACAAGCCAATGACCCCTTTAAATAACTATGGATTTTAGGTATCTTTTTCTCCCAGAGTTATCAGGGTGGGGGACATTTTTAACAATAGCTTTATTGAAATTAATTTACATATCATAAAACTTACTCATTTAAAGTATATAAGTCAATAGGTTTTAGCATATTCATAGAGTTCTGCAATAATTGGGGTATAATTTTTTTATCAACACAAAGTACTGTACATATTTATTGGGTATAGTGTGATCATTTGTTACACGTATACAGTGTGATCAAATCAGGGCACTTAGCATGTTCACCTCCTTAAACATTTATTACTTCTTTGTGTCAGAAAACTTCAAACTCCTCTCTTTTAGTTCGTTATACAATACAGTAAATTGATATAAATTATGGTACCCTGCTGTGCTGTAGAACATCAGAATTTATCCCTCCCATGTAACTGTGTAGGGTCACATCTTTATAAGACAAATTATATCAAGTAGGCTAAGTCTGTGTGACATTCTCAAAACATAAACCTTTCCAGGAGGAACTGTTCAGTGCTCCTCAAGACTGCCAGGGTTGTGGCAAAATAAAGAGGTGGAAGGCTGAAACCCACAGAGATGACTAAAGATTCATAACAACTAAATCAGCATGATAACCTGGATGGGATCACAAAACTGAAAAAGTACATGAGTGGAGAAGATAACAAGATCCCCAAAAAAAATCTGGGTTCACTAAAAATACTTTAGTGTCTATCTCTGAGATCTGACAAATGCAACATGGAAGTGTAAGATGTCAACCATAGGAGAACCTGGCAGGGGCTAGGGTCCGACTGAGTACCAGCTTTATAAATTTCTATAAAGGTGAAAATCAGTGTTTTCAAAATACTGCTTACTCACTGGATAAGAGAAGCTCAAAATAGATTTGTCAAACTGATGAAGAAAAATAAAATTACTCATACAATGGATACTTCTATTTGTATGATGTGCAGAAAAGACGAACACACACACAGAGACAGCAAACCACCAGTGTGGGGGCAGCAAGGGTGAGTGGAGAGTGACCGTTTAGTACACAGTTCTTTTTTGATATGATGAAAATCTTTTGAAACTAGACCGTAATGTTGGTTACAAAGCACTGTGACTATTTAAACATTATGAACTCTACACTTTTAATGGTTAAAATGGTAAACTTTATATGCGTTTTATCACAAGAAAAAATTTTAACTAAAATAGGTTTATCATAATTATTGACCATTAACACAAATTTAAAGATCTTTCTATGGGCTCTTCATTGTGACTTTTGGTTGTTTTTTGTTGTTGCTTTGTTTTGTTTTGCTTCGCTTTGCTTTTTTTTTTTTTCTGCTTGTTTTTGCCGGTACTGGAAATTGAACCCAGGGCCTTTACATCCTCAGCCCTTTTTGAATTTTTAATTTTGAGAGAGTCTTGCTAAGTCACTGAGCTGTCCATGTTAGGTTTAAACTTGTGATCCTCCTGTTTCAGCTCGCAGAGTACTGGGATTTACAGGAATGCATCACCCACGCTCTGAGAGAAACTCACAATCCCTGTGAGTCTCAGTGGGTAGTTGGAAAGTAGATGAGACAGACAGGATCCTTCACATCACAGAAGCCCGTTCCAGAGAAGAGATGCAGATCTGTGTGATCAGGGAGCATGCACCGTCAAGGTCCTTGGCAGAAGGCCAGTGTAATGAAGACACCGAGCCCCAAGGGTCTTCATTGACAGAGTTCCTCTTAGTTTTAGAATTCAGGCTTGTTTGCTTTTCAGGTTTATGTAAAAATTAAAGAAACTTTGCTCATCAGAGCACCAAATAAGCTCAAGAAAAATGGTGACTGGATGTTGCTTTAGGTCTCCCCAAGTTTTGCTCTCAGTGAAACAGTTAATGGGTCCAGAAGATTCTCCCAGATCCTGTGTCCTTCCACAGTGCTCAACTGATAATACCCCTTGTGACTGGCATCAAAGGAGGCAGTGCCAGCCCCAGACTCCAGAACAACAAAGCTCTCAGATAAAGGACAGAAAGCATGGGAGAGAGACTGATGGACACTTGTGTGTCCATCCTGGAATGGATAATGTACCCCGAAATTCGTGTGCACCCAGAGCATTCTAATGCGACCGCATTTGGAAGGTTTTTATGTGGATGCCATTAGTTGAGGTAAAATGAAGACATCCTGCCCTAGAGTGGGCCCTAAATCCAGTGGACAACGTCCTCATAAAACCATGTGCAGAAACAACCTAGCAAGCCATCAGCCGACAAATGGATAAAGAAAATGTGGGACATGCACGTGATGAAATGCTATTCAGCAACAGAGAGGGGCATTCATACCATGCCACTTGTGACAACAGAGATGGAACTGAAGTCATCATGTTAAATGAATTAAGCCAGGCAGAGAAAGACAAGCACAGCACGATCTCACTCATAGGTAAAATTGTAAAGAGTTGGTCTCAGAGAACCTGAGAATAGCATGATGGTTACCAAGGCTGGGAAGGTTAGGGCAGTGGGAAAAGTAAGGAAAGATTGGACAACAGGTACCAAGTTACAGCTATAAAGACAAGTAAGAAGTTTTGGTGTGCTATGAATAGGGTGGCTACAGATGGCAATCATGTGCTGAATACTCCAAAAAAGCTAGAAGAAAGACTATGAATGTTTTCACCACAAAGAAATGATAAATGTTTGAGGAGAGGTTGTCTAACATGATTTAAACACTATATATGTGTACATATGTCAAAACATCCCCTGCTACCCCCATACATATGTATAATTATTTATGTATTGGTTTAAATTTTTTTTTCGCTCCAGGTTCAGTGTGATGGTTTAAATTTTAGTTACTCAATTTATTTGTTGGGGGTTGTTTAGGTTTACTTGTTTGAAATAGGTCTCACTGTGTAGTTCAGGCTCTTCTTGAGCTCATTGTGTAGCCCAGGTTAGCCTCAAACCCAGGCTACCCTCCTGCCTTGGCCTGCCAAGAAATTAATCAAGATAAAAAGTAGCTGAAGGCACAAAGAGACTGCTCTGCAGAGAAGGAGCAACACAGCCACAAACCAATGAAGACTAAGGATTGCCTGTGGCCACCAAAAGCTAGGAGGAGGCAAGGAAGAGCTCTTCTCCTAGAACCTTCCCCTAAAATCTCTAGAAGGAACAGGCCCTGATGACACCTTGATTTCAGATTTCTGGCCTCCCAGCCTGTGAAGGAATAACTTTTTGTGGTTTAAGCCACCTGGTTTGTGATTAGTTGTAACAACAGCTCTGGGAAACTGATAGGGGGTCCACCTTGCCTGTGGCCTGGCAAGTTACATTTCCTCATCATCAAATGTGAACATGTAGGCCCTGGGAGAGTAGACAGCCTGCATCCACCCGGCAGACCCAACAGTGCTGTTTCAAAGGTGATGTGAGTGAACATGAAAGAAGGGAATGACTTCACAACCAGGGTAAGCAGGTCAGAGTTTTATTATAGTCAAGGACTATACATTTAATGCGGGCAGTGATTTCCACGGTTCATCTGAAAGGATTCCAGCTATTAATAAGGTTCACTATTATCATCCCTGCCAAAGAGGCGAAACCTCATTAGGCCTAGAACTATAAAACTGCTTTCCCAAAATCACATCATGATTGTATCGTTTGAACGTATGATAAATCCCACCAGCACATATGGGGACAGAGCCTGGAACATTTTCAACAAAGCTTTCATTTCTCTAATGAAGCACCTGAAGTATAGGTAAAATTTTTTTTCTTCTAATTTGGTTGATGCCACATCACACCACCACATCCTCTCTCTGGCAGTCCCTGTTGGCAACCTAAAATATATTCTTCCAAATTCGTCTCTATATTCTTGCAATCACATGCAAATATATGCATTTACATACCGTGTACAACACACAGGCATTTATCATTTTATACACACTTCCCTGCTCTCACTTCCTCATTCTGCGAAATGCCGCAGAAAGCCCTCCAAGGCAGCTGTACAGCTGTAATTCATCGTTTTTTGATGGATGCGGAAAATCTCATGATGTGGGTGTCCTGTAATTTATTCAGTCATTAATGAACATTCATTGGTTTTCCCTCTTTTGCTAGTACAAACAGTGCCTCAGCAAATATTCCTGCTACATATCTCCTCACATGCTGTGGTTTTCATTTCAAGGAAATGGAGTCTGGGGCGGGGAGTGCTGGGTCAAAGAGCATATGCATTTTTTAACTGCTATTGAAAGAATAAAGCAAGAAAACAGGATGGTGGTTACTTCTCAAAGGACACAGCCAGGCATGGTGGCACACAGCTGTAATCCCAGCTGAGGCAAGAGGGTCACTGTGAGTTGGAGGCCAGCCTGCAGCATAAAGTGAGTCCAAGACCAGCCAGAACTGGATAGTGAAAGCCAAAAAAAAAAAAAAAGACAAAACAAAGGGACAGAAGAAGCGGAAGAGCTTGTCATGAGTTCAACAGTTTCCTTTCTTAAGAGTGGTTCGTTTCATCACTCTTTTTATAATTTACATGCATGTTAGTAACTATTATTTGATAATATATCTAGTATTACATGGCAATTTTATATTGGATATATTATAAATAATATGTGTATTTTAATTTTAATAAATAGGGCTAAAGGAACTTAAACAAACTTTATCTCTACCAACACTACAGAAAAGTAACATTTTCTGTGCTTTGCCCTAGGAATAAATAATGTTTTCCATTTTTCTCTATTCTGAGGATGATATCTCACTGTTACTTTATCTCATTGTTTCTCTGACATTAAAAATCAGTTTTTGCATATCTTATCTATCTATCATCCATTTAGGTGGACATACATGGCATTTTAAATGATCCACAAACTCTTAGTAGCCCACGAGGCATCAAGCCAATTTTATCATAAAGGTACATTGTTGTGGGTATATAGTACCCACACTTATTCTTTAGAATAGTTCTATTGATTAATTACTAATTTAATTTCATGAGTTTTGTTATATTAAACAATGAATACTTAACAGGAAAAATATCAAAAAAAAAGTATTGATTTTTTCATATTATTGAGTGTTTATAATAAAGCATCCAAATTTTCAACATCAACTGTTTTTTAAAAATAACAAC
This sequence comes from Hydrochoerus hydrochaeris, assembly GCA_004027455.1. Classification (NCBI taxonomy): domain Eukaryota; kingdom Metazoa; phylum Chordata; class Mammalia; order Rodentia; family Hydrochaeridae; genus Hydrochoerus; species Hydrochoerus hydrochaeris. Next base: position 86,223 of record PVLA01007730.1, on the reverse strand, counting down.
AGAAATAAATTCCTTATGAACTGCAATGAAAAAATCAATAGAATTCTACAAAAAAGTCTTTATATTTCAATTATCATACCCAAGGCAATCTTCACACATGATGACTGCACACTCCATGCACACAGGTTTGCTTGCACTGATAGCACATGTACTTAGCTTTCTTTCCTTTTGTGGCAGACCATTCTTGTCACCTCTGTTGTCTTTCTGTTGGGGCAGGAGCTTCCTAATGTATTGTACAATGTGCAGTTAGCAGAATAATAAGGTATAAATAAAATATCAAATATGTAAAGAGTACTTACAATAGTCACCAACATTTTCACATCAGCTGCTTATCCAGTTAAAAAAAAAAACTAAAAGGTAAATCAGAAATAAAAACCTGGAAGGGCATCAGAAGTTACAACCGCTCCCATCACTGCTTGTCATGGTGGGAACCCAGGTGAAGGGTGACTGAGGAGGGCAGCCACTCCACTCACTACTGCCATCTATTGTCCTCTGTCCATCTTGTGCACCTTAATTGGGACCCTGTTGACTACTGTATCACTGGCATTTCTTCTGGTCTCTGGGTCTTTCCAAGTGGTTCACTAGCAATTTTATGATTTTAATTTTTTTTTGAACTCTGTATTCTACTTTTCTTATTTTTTCTATTTTGTCTTTTTTTATTTTCTTTTCTTTCTTTCTTAAAATTTTTTTTAAAAAAGAAAGAAAACTGCATGTTCCATCTGCAAGTATTGCTTACACAGATAGCTGTATATATTGTTTTCCTGTAGGGCAAAGTTGACATCTTTGTGGTTTTCCTATTGTTATAGTAGGTCTCTGTGATGTACCTATCTGTTCACCTGTCAGTGTGCTCCACAATTTTTTGTGTAATTCCCTAGGCAGAAATATTTTGTTTTTCCTCTGTTGTAAATGATCTCTTATACCACATATGTTTTGGATTGAGTAAAACACGATCATTGTCCAGTGCTTTGTATTTTGAGTGACTTCACAGTTTCTACATAACTTAGCAACATCTACTCCACGTTTGGTTTTGTTGTAAAATATCACCATCTTAGGCTTCTGTTTTTGTCAAGGTTTCCTTATCAATATTTCCATCATGAAGCCAGGTGTGGTGGCTCACGCCTGTAATCCCAGCACTTGGGAGGCTGAGGCAGGAGGATTGTTGCAAGTTCAAGACCAGCCTAGGCTACAAAGTGAGCTCAAGGCCAGCCTGAACTGCATAGAAACCCTGTCTCAAAAAGACCCCCAAAAAAATATTTCCATCATGGTACAATATTGACATCAGCAGTACCAGGTTGTTTTGCTTTGCCATTTATGAAGCCAGTGCTATATTTTTCTGAAATCCAAAGATTGTACTATACAACTCTCTATTCTGAAATTGAAACACCTCATTTGGAATATCTGCTTTGTTCCTTTGCACAATTCCTATGCTGGTCAATATGTGCTCTGTTAGCAAAAGTAACACCAATTTGAAAGTGGTAAGCCAATTGTTGAGTGTCAGATTCCAGTTAGTTTGGGAGATAGGACCAACAAGCCTATTCACAACATCATTTGGCTTATTACTATGTGAATAAGGATCTGATGGCTGTGTTCAAGGGTAAATCTCTAACTTCAAAGTATTTTAAGTCTTCACATCTACAAAGGCATAAATTTTTATGCCATATTTTTGAGGTTTTGGGGAATATACTGCATGAAGCTACAGCAAACATAAAATTCTGCAAGATGTTCATCAATAGTCATATATTCAGATGTATAATAATCATACATTCAATTATGAATTATGTGACAATTACCCACTAGTCTCCCCTACAATGAGTGGATAGCACCCAGATTATCAGTTCTTTTTCTTTCTTGGTGAGTGGTTTTATTGTCAAACCTTTGGTTTGAAAATAAACAAATGTCCTCAGTATCATTGTTATTCCACAAACCTCAAGCCCACACTCATCACTTTTCCATAAGTCTTTTACATTCCTGCAATGACCATGAAAAATACTTACTAAGCACAGCATATCTATGAATGCTTTCAATTTAGTTAGTAAGGTGTCATATTAAATACATTTTTGAGTATGGCTACCGGTACTTACAGAACGTTGTACTTACATTTCAGCATCACATATTTCACATATAGTATTTCACATATAGTAGCAATACAGTTGTTACAAACAATTCCCAACATTCAATGGCAGTGCTGGAATTCTGTCCAACAGGTTTTATCTCTTCCTAGATCCTCACTATATTTTGGGACAGTTCTAACACTGGGTTGTTCCATTTAGTTGCATGACCACTTTGCAACATTTTAACTAGTTAAATATGTACTCACATTTCTGTTTTTATTCATCCCTAACTCATTGAGGTTTGCATACTCTGTGTCTGTATGAGTCTATTCTTTCTCCATTTTACTGTCACAGGAACTTCAGCTCACATGGCCAATGTCAAAATCATCATCTTCATCTTCCATGCATGAATAATCTGATAATTCACTTTTGACCTCCTCCAAAACTTGGAAATCTGGCTTTTCAAGTGAATTGGGTTACTTTACCAGAAAATCAAAACCCACATTCCATTATGGGAAAGTACATGTTTATATAGCAGAATGGTGCAAGTGTATTTTGCCACTCATGATGCTCAGGTAAACATACATAAACCCAGTTAGACAGAGCATAAATGTGGGTAAAATTCCCAGTTTGACATTTTTGCACACACCTTTCTGTGTATCATACCAAGTGGGTAAATGGAAAAATTGCTTCCTGTAACCCCCAGGTATAGCTACTGAGACGCACAACCAGCTAATATTATGCTAACATACAAACTTACAGTAGAAAATTATGGGATGGGTTTTTTTTTAATTCAATGTTATGTCCCTCAAGAGGTTAAAAAAAAAAGTTCAACTAATTTACTTGTCACTTTTTTTCTTCTGGAATTTTGCTACCACTAAAAATTCAGAATTTAACCAAGCACAGTGGTGCCCACCTGTAATCCCTGCACTTGGGAGGCTGAGGCAGGAGAAACGCCATGAGTTCGGGACCAGCCTAGAATACATAGTGAGTTCAAAGCCAGTCTGGACTACATGATAAGAACTTGTCTTTTAAAAATTCAGAATTTAATTTTTAAAATTTCCTGTGCCCTTTTTTAAATTTTCCTTTTTGAAACTACATGTTTTCAATGTATAACAATTACATTCATTGCAGGGAGATGGTACATATACATAACACAGCTTAATTCTTTTTCCATTCCCTTCCCCTCCACAAGCTCTCCCACCAACTGCCTTTGAGCTATTGACTTTCTGTTGTTATTTACAGGTAAGAGGCTTATATGATATAGCTGCTGCCCACAGTTAATACACAATGTTAGATAAAAAGCTAGAAAGGCAACTTGAATAATTTGGCTTTGAAGCAAAACTTTTAGGCACTGCTTCTATTCTGACATATGGAAATGGGTGGAAGGAAAGAATTAGAGAAGGAAGCATCAATGTATCTTTTTTTATGACATATTTTGGTCTTTATCTTCAGTTCCCAGCCAAGAGCTCCTAAAACTCTTATCATTTCCTGAGCAACAGAGGTACTAAGAGAATCTTTTATTCCAACATTTAATCTTTGAGCCTAGTTCTTGCTGAAGAGCTCCTAGTCCCTTGGAATCCAGGTGATAGAAGCATCTTTTGTTCTAATGAGACAATTTGTGGTGGGCTCCTAGATGGGTATTGGTCATGGAATGACCAAGCCAAAATTAGAAACTTGAGACTATAAAACTCAACTCCCAACTTCCAGGTTAAAAGAGAAAAGTTAAAAGTTGACTTCACCGTCTATCATGTCTCTATGATGTGCCCTCCATAAAAATTCCTGAACAATAGAATCAATGGGAGCTTCTAGGATACTGGACACATGGATAACTCAGAGAAAGCACGAAACATCTTACCCCTCCCCATACCTTGCCAGCACACTTTTCTGCCCAGATGTCCATCAGCATCCTTTGCAACATCCTTTACAATAAGTAGGTAATCACTAGAATGGTGCTGCCCTGAGTTCTGTGAGCCACTCTAGCAGATGATCAAGTTAAGGAGTGACTCACAGAAACCCTAGTTTATAGTCAATGGTTCAGAAGTTCCAGAATTTTGGCATCCAAGTTAGGGATGATCTTTTGGAACAGATTCTTTAATTTTGGGGATCTGTCTAACTCTAGGTAGTTTTGGAATTGAATTGTAGGATATCCAGTTGGTATCTCCAGGAAATTGATAGATATGTGGAGGAAATCCCACACATCTGGTTGCAGAAGCATGAGTCAAAAACAGTGCATTGGTTCAGGCGGGGATTTTTTTCTATTAAACATCTTCCTTTTCAAACCCCTGGACAATAATAAAAACAAGAACACAGTATTGCAAATATTTATTGGTTGTGGAAAGCTAGTGTTGAAATGCATACATGTAGTGCTTTCTCAATAAATGCATTACAAATGTCTTTATCTTAGGAAGTACCAGTTAATTCATAATTGTAGCAAGTGAAAATGAGACATGAGTCATTTTTGTGATCTAACTGTATGGCAGCATTACATGAAAGTACATTTATTGACAATATTAAAAGCATCAAGGAAGAAAAAAAACATGAAAACATGTTCTAATAAATTTCATTCATCCAAAATATAATGGATTCCTTAGGTATAATTGGCAATGTAGTGGAAGACCATTTTGGGGTTCATAGCCTAATGAGCATGAAAAAGTTCAAAGAGCAAAAAGACAAAATTTGCCATCTACATTCCAGTATCTTTTTCTCTTATCATTCTTTAAGAACCAGGGCTCTTTGCAGAAGTGACTGGGACTGGGCAGGGAAAGGGACATGTAAGGTGAGCCTGGAACATCAGTACCCCCAAAGCAGGGACATGTCTAAAGGACACAGGAGACAATCCAAGAGAGCTCCCAGCAGCCAAAGGCAGGACAAATGTAGCAACAAAATAAGTAATACAATTCAGTATTGTTAATTGCAAATATTACTGATTACAGATTATCAGCCAAAGTATAAATGACTGATTGGTCAGATAAATAAATGCATGGGAAAGAACAGATCATCCTTATAGAAGAATTCCAGATAGTATCTGTAGATTGAGGAAGTAACTGCTTCCTAAAACCTCTAAAGGGGAGTTTAGCCAGGAGAGGGAAACATCTCTGATTCTGCCTTAGCACTAATCAAGGTCAGTGACATGGGTTATAGGGTCACATTGGTAGCATGCACCTCTGTACTATTCTTTCATTTTTTTAATTTTGTTTTACAGAGAATAAAACAAAAGAGGACAGAACAAAGCAGATCAGAACAGAACAATACAAGCAACACAGCACTTCACAACAAGACAATTGGATATCAACAGTAGCTACCACAATATCTCTTTCTTTGAAATAATTGAGCATTGCTTCACACACAATAATATCAAACATAACAAAATAGAATAAAAGCAGTTAAGAGAATGAAACTATTACAAGGCATTCTGGACCAAATAACAGAAAAAGAACAATGGCTACTATAATATCTTAATTTCCATAAAAACATTGTTTATACTATCAAACATATTAAAATCCAGTAAGACACAACATGATAGAACCAATGGTAATAGAAGAACAAAAGCATGGTAGGACTTCAAGATGATATTAAATCAGCAATGGCTGCCATAATGTCTTGTTTTCTTCAAAGCAGCTGTTCATACCATTACATATAATGTCAAACAAAATAGAATAAAACTATTCCAACCAATGAATGAAAACATTATAAGACTTCAAAGCAATATAATGGGGAACCATGATTACCATAGAATCTTATGTATTCTTACCATTTCTTACACTAGGCAGACTATACGGTTTCTTTCGCTTATGAGTATGGTCTCAAGTTGCATCCATTTATTTATAAATATCTCAATGTGATTATTCTTTATAGCTGAGTAGTACTCCATTGTATAAAAGTACTACAATTTTTTTATCCATTCCTCAGTTGATGGACACTTAGGTTGTTTCCAAGATATGGCTATTACAAATTGTGCTGCTATAAACATGGGTGCATATATATCACCGTGTTTTGATATTTTCAGTTCTTCTGGGAATATGCCCAAGAGTGGAATAGATGGGTCAAATGGGACTTCCAATCCCAGCTTTTTGAGGAATCTCCAGACTGACCTCCACAGTGGTTGCACCAGTCTACACTCCCACCAACATGCAGAAGAGTTCCTTTTCCCCACAGTCTCTCCAGCATTTGTCATTGGTAGTTTTGTTGATCCTGGCCATTCTTTCTGGAGTGAGATGGAATCTCAGTGTGGTTTTAATTTGCATTTCTCTAATGACCAATGATGATGAACATTTTTTCATGTATTTATTTGCCATTTCTTCATCTGAGAACTGTGTGTTCATCTCAGATGCCCATTTTTGGACTGGGTCTTTGGATTTCAGGGGTCTGATTTTTTTTAATTCTTTATAAGTTCTACACAGAAGTCCTTTGTCTGAGGGACAGTTTGCTAAGATTTTTTCCCAGTTTGGGTTTTCTTTTCACTATGCTGGAGATTTCTTTCTACATGCAGAAACTCTAAGACATGATCCCAGTTATTGATTCTAGGAAGTATTTCCCGTGATGTTTGGTTTTTGTTCATGAACTCTCTACCTACCCCTATGTCTTCAATATTTTTACCTAATTGTCTTCTAACAATTTGGTGGAAGACAAATTGGATACTACCATATGCAAGTCCATAAAGTCAAATGGGATAGGAAGTCCCATTTGACCCAGCTATTCCACTCCTTTAGTGTTTCTATTTTAATATTTAGATCTTTGATCCATTTAGATTTTAGTTTAGTACATGGTGATAGGCATGGGTCTAGTTTTAGTTTTCAGCATATGGATAGCCAGGTTTTTCCAGCAGCATTTATTAAGGAGACTATCATTCTTCCAGTGAACATGTTTGGCCCTTTATCAAAGATAAGGTGGTTGAGTGTGTTTGTAGTTGTGCTTGTATCTTCTAGTCTATTCCATTGATCTTCAGGTCTATTTTTATTCCAGTACCATGCTGATTTTATTACAGTAGCTTTGTAGTATAACTTCAAGTCAGAGATTGTGATGCCTCCTGCCTTGCCTTTGTTGCTTATAATTGCCTTTGCTATTCTAGGTCTCTTCTGGTTCCAGATGAATTTAAGGAGTGATTTCTCCAAATCTGTGAGGTATGCTAGTGGTATTTTCATTGGGATTGCATTGAATCTGTATAACAATTTTGAGACAATGGCCATTTTTACAATATTTATTCTTCCTATCCATGAATAAGGGAAGTCTTTCCATTTTCTGAGGTCCTGTTTGATTTCTTTTTCAGGATATTATAATTTTCCCTGTATAGCTCTTTTACTTCTTTTGTTAGATTAATTCTTAAGTATTTCATTTTTTTGGATGCTAGTATGAAGAGTGTAGCTTCTCTTATTTCTCTCTCAGTGATTTTGTTGTCAGTGTATAGGAATGCTATTGATTTTTGAGTATTGACTTTGTATCTAGCTACATTACTGAATTTATTTATTATATCTAGGAGTCTTTCAATGGAGTTTTGGGGGTCTTCTACATAGAGTATCATGTCATCTGCAAATAATGATAGTTTAATTTCCTCTTTTCCTATCTTTACTCCCTTTATTTCTCTCTCTTGTCTAATTGCTCTGGCTAGTATTTCCAGTACTATGTTGAATAGGAGCATTGATAAGGGACATCCTTGTCTTGTGCCTGATTTTAAGGTAAAAGCTTTCAGTTTTTGGCCATTTAATATGACACTGGCTGTTGGTTTGTCATAGATGGCTTTTATCATATTGAGGTAGAGACCATCTATTCCAATTCTCTGTAAGGTTCTTCTCTTGAATGTGTGCTGGATATTATCAAAACCTTTTTCTGCACCTATAGAAATGATCATGTGATTCTTACTTTTGTCTCTATTGACATGGTAGATTACATTTATTGATTTACATATTTTGAACCATCCCTGCATGCCTGGGATGAATCCCACTTGGTCCTGGTGTATAAAGATTTGCTGCATCCTGTTTGCCAATATTTTAATGAGAATTTTTGCATCTATGTTCATTAGGGAGATTGGCCTGTAGATCTCTTTTTTAGTTGAGTCTCTTTCAGGTTTTGGTATTAGAGTCATATTTGCTTCCAGGAATGAGTTAGGCAGAATTGATTTCCTTCCAATTTCATTGAACAGTTTGAGGAGCATCAGCATTAGGTCTTCATTGTATTTCTTTTAGAATTCCACAGTGAATCCATTTGGGCCTGGGGTCTTCTTTGTTGGTAGGGACTTAATTACATTTTCAATTTCATTGATAGAAATTGGGTTATTCAGCAGTTTTACATCTTCTTGATCCAGCTTTGGTGGTTCATACATTTCTAGGAATCTGTCCATTTCTTCTGTTATCAAACATATGAGAGTAGACGTATTGAAATAGGTGTTGATGATCTTCTGTATTTACACAGAGTCAGTAGTGATTTCACCTTTTTCATTCCATATTGCATGAATTTGAGTCTTTTCTTTCCTTTTTTTAATTAGATTGGCTAGGGGCTTATCAATTTTGTTTATTCTTTCAAAGAACCAACTCTTTGATTCATTGATTCTTCGTATTGTTTTGTCAGTCTCTATTGCATTAATTTCTGCTCTGATCTTTATAATTTCCTCCCTTCTTTTGGCTTTGGGATTGCTCTTCTTTTTCTAAATGTTTGAGGTGTAGTATCAGATTGTTTATTTGTGTTCGTTCTGTTTTCCTAATGTGGGAATTCAGTGCAATAAATTTTCTTCTGAGTACCACTTTCATTGCATCCCACACATTCTGGTAAGTTGTATTTGTATTTTCATTTGCTTGTAGATATTGTTTAATTTCTTCTTTAATTTCCTCTGTGACCCATTGATTGATCAAGAGTATATTATTCAATTTCCATATGTTTATGGGGTTTTTGCAGTTTCTTTTATCATTAATCCATAGTTTCATGGTGCTATGATCTGATAGCATGCATGGGATAATTTCAATTCTTTTGCATTTACTTAAATATGTTCTGTGGGATAGTATATGGTCTATTTTAGAGAATGTCCCATGTACTCCTGAGAAGAATGTATATTCTGATGTTGTTGGATAGAACACTCTGTATACATCTATCAAGTCCATTTGTTCACAGGTGTGATTCAGTCCTGTTATTTCTTTGCTGATTTTCTGTCTAGTTGATCTGTCCCTTTGTATCCATGGCATGTTAAGGTCTCCTGTTATACTTGTGTTATTGCTTATTTGATTTTTCATTTCTGTTAATACTTGCTTTGTATAGCTGAGTGCTCTAGAATTTTGTGCATATATATTTAAGATTGTTATCTCTTGCTCTTGCAGTTTTCCCCTAACTAGTATGTAGTGACCTTCTTTATGTCTTTGGACCATTCTTGGTTTGAAGATCACATTGTCTGAAAACAAAATAACTACCCCTGCTTTTTTTTTTTTTTTTGAGTCCCTGTTGCATGAAGTATTGTTTTCCATCCTTGGACTTTCAGTCTATAGTCTATGAATTTCCTTTTGGGTTAGAAGGGTTTCTTGTAGACAGCATATGGTTGGAAATTTTTTCTTGATCCATTCTGCCAGTCTGTTTCTTTTAATTGGTGGATTGAGGCCATTTACATTAATAGTTATAACTGTTATATATTGGTTTATTGTTGACATATTATCTTTCTGATGTTGTATCTTTATCTTTCCCTTCTGTTTAATTGTCTGTCTGGCTTAGTGGGTTTTTTTCCTATGAGTATCTAGAATGTCTTCAGTATTCTTTGTAGGGTTGGTTTGGTGATCATGAAGTTTTTCAGCTGTTCCTTTTCATGGAACTATCTTATTTGTCCATCAATTTTGAAGGACAATTTTGCAGGGTACATCAGTCTGGGTTGGAAGTTGTTTTCCTTTAGGATCTGAAATATTTCACTCTATGCTCTTCTTGACTTCACTGTTTGTGTTGAGAAGTCTGCTGTGATTCTGATAGGTTTTCCTTTATAGGTGATCTGTCTTTTCTCTTTAACAGCTTTTAATATTTTGTTCTTATGTTGGATTTCTGGGATGGTGATTATTATATGTCTGGGTGTAGTTTTATTTTGGTTATGGCTGTTTGGAGTTCTATATGCTTCACTAATCTGTATGTCAATTTCCATTCTCACGTTTGGGACATTTTCAGCTATTACTTCTGTAAATAGCTTCTTGATATCATTTGTGTTGCCCCCTTCTTTTTTATTTATCCCTATTAATCTTATGTTGTTTTTCTTTGCATCATCTTGCAACTGTTGAATTGTTATTTCCTGATTCCTTGTTATTTTTAAAAGATATTTCCTTTCCTGTTCACTAGCTGCAATCTTAACTTCGAGGTCTGAAATTCTATCTTCATTTTTGTTGAGGTGATTTTGGCAACTTTCAATAGAATTTTTGATTTCATGTATATCTCTTTGAATCTGCTTCATGTATTCTGTTTGTTTCTTAAACTGCATTCAGGGATTCTATCTGTTTGCTTTGTTCCTCTAATTTTTTAGCTGTGTTTTCTTTAGATGCATTCACTATTTCACTACTTTTATAATTTCTTCTTTTACTTGGCAGAGTATTTCTAATTTGGGTTCCTTCATAGCTTCCCATACTTGCTTCTTTATTTCAGTTGATTTGATTTCAGGTATTTCAGGTGTATCACTAGTATTTTCTTCCATATATGTGGCTCCCAGGATTTCTTGGGATGGGCTGGAAGTTTGAGATTGCATTTTGGTCTTTCATTTTGTCATTTTCCTATATATCCATTTTTTCTAGCAATGTTCCAAAGCTTTCCCTGGATGTGTTGGAAAATACCTCCTGTGCCCTAGGCTCCTAGGACTCATAGGCCTTGGCTCCCCTGGTTGAATGAAGGTCACTGGGTGTGGTCCACTCAAGCCCAAGAAACCTCTCCAGGCTAGTCCAGTGTCCTAGGGCAGGCACCCAAGCACACCAAACTCCCCTGGGCCAGCATCAGTGAGCTGGAACTTCCCTTGCCACCGCACAGATCTAACTACCCTTTTGGCACCAGCCTGGTCACCTGGTTGAATGACTTTGAGATGTCTCACTCTTAACACTGCATGTCTTGGGGGTCCCAGTTCTTGCCTGTGCCTTTGCTGTTCTCTGGCTTGTTCCAGACTTCTGTACTATTCTTTCTAAAGCATCAACTTTCCATCACTGAAATTGAAAGAAATTCAACAAAACACCTGAGCTGTTCTCTTCAGATTCTCAAATTCATGATGAACAAGGAAAGACAGAGAAAACTTCACAGACCAGAGGAGATTAAGACACAGGAGAACTAAGTGAAATGTGGCACCTTGGAACAGACAAAGGATGTCAGTGAAACAACAAGAGAAAGTCAATTCAAGTCTAGGGTTTCATTTTAAAATCATAGAGGGACTAGGAGTGTAGTTCAGTACAGTGCTAGCTTCTCATGCACAAGGCCCTGAATTCAATCTCCAACAGCAAGAATTACTTTTCAAATAAAACGTAAAGGAGAAAGAAGAGGACTAGAAGTCACCAAGAAGCAAGTCCTCCCTGCAAATTAGTCAGATTCCAGCCCCTTCTGGCACATGGGCTAGGAAACAAGAAGAACCACCACTACCATCACACCCTCCACCCCCTGCCATAAGTGACTGACTGATCCAGAGAAACCCAGGCTCTGATGATAGTTATTGAGGTAAAATACAATTTAATGCTTGTAGTGTTTAGTGTTTTATTGATTTTGCAGATCTAAAGCCAGTAGTGTATCATCTATTCAGAGGATAAAAATATGCAGTATAATATCTATGGGGGATCTTCTGAAGGTAGTAGCCTTCCCTATTATCTTGTTTTGAAGTCTTGTATCACTTTCATTGTTTCTTTGGGTTGGGTTTTATTCTGTTTTGTTTTGTTTGATTTTATTATATCCAATGGCATGGTCCGCTATTTTGAGAATAAGATATATTATGTGGCCATTTTGGAATTACTATCATCTTGTTTTGAAGTCCTTTATTACATTCATTGTTTTTTTATTGATTCTATTCTGTTCTGTTTTGTTTTATTTTTACTATGTCTGAAGGTATCTGCAGCTATTTTGAAGAAACAAGAGGCATTATGGTAACCACTGTTGATTTCCTATTGTTTTGAAGTCTTGTGTCACTTACACTGGTTTGTTTTGTTTTGTTTTGTTTTGTTTATTTTGAAGGTAGTAAAATACAGAACAAGATGGGAAAAAGCCAATTGAGACAGTGTAGTGAAATTGATACAGAACTTCACAGCAGGTTACTGGGATAACAGCAATAGGTACAATAGTGTATTTCATTTTCTTCACAATAGTTTTTCCTTCAATCAGGTACAGCAAAATCAAAGGAAATACTGAATTTATAAAAACAGAATATTGAATAGAGCAATACCATTCATCAGAACAGAGCAAAACAGTGATAAAAATATTTGCCTTCAAAGAGGTGGCAGAAGAAAATCCCCTTTATTTGCTATATTGAATATAGTCAAACTCACAAAAGATGCTCAGATCTCTGGCTCTCACTTGCTCATGGTGGGGGATGTTTGATTCTTAGCTCACATGCCAGCAGGCCCACAGCCACTTACCAGAGCAGTGAGCTGGCTGCTTTTTTTCCCAGCGTCCCAAGTTCCAACATGGCATGGATCTCAGGAAACGCTGATGGTTCTCGCCCTGGGGCAACCATGGCTTGCCAGGCCACAGCCACTTACCAGAGCAGCAAGCTGGCTGCTTCCACTGGTTTGCTTTAATTGGCTTCATCCTATTTTTTTTTTGCTTTGTTTTATTCTGTTTAAAATATAAATAAATACTAAAAGCATAGAAGTAAAATTCTATGCACAGTTGCAAAAACTACAAGACATGGTAAGAGCACACACCAGGAGGAACTAATTTTTTACTTTTTATTTTTAAGGAACAACTAACATAAACACAAAGATTTCAAGGCAGAATAAAAATCTGGATATGTCTTTTTTATTTAAAAACCCTGAAATATCTGCCTATAGAACCAGACAACCATTACCCAGGTTAACTTGTTTCTTTTGTTGTCATCATCATCATTATTATTTTCTATTTATTGTGTGTTTAATCAAAAAATGACCTTTGCTCTATATGCTCACTAGGACCAGTCAAACAATGCAGAGAGATACAAAGAAAGGCCTAATCCTTTTCCCTACCACCAGACTCCACAATTCCTCTGAGTAAGAAGTTTGTGATATTTTCTATGCTCTCTCTATTTACATAAGAAAAATATGTACAGAACTTTTTTCTTTTTTTCCTGGTTGAACTGCAAAAATATTATCTTAACTCATTGTTTTACAACTTGCTTTTTTCATACAAAAATATATCATTATGTAATGTCATAAATATCTCCCAGAACAATGCAGGTAAATCAAACTTGTTTTTTTTTTCCTTAAATCTATGTTACAATTCTTACAAGATAAAATGTGCCCATTCTAAGCATACACAGACTATGTGTACACAGATAAATACACCTGCATGAGACTCAGCACAGAATTTGTTTCATTAAAGCTAGATCACTGATAAGTTTTGCCAAATTCAGTGCAATTTTGTGACTCTTCCTTTGGGGTGGGAGGTAAAGGAAGGTAAAAATAAGTAGATGGTGTTGAGGAATAATCATTGCAAGTGATGTGGTTTGGATATGGTTTGCATGTGGGCTCCAGGAGTTCATGAGCTGGAAGTTTATAGTTTCATAGCAGCAGTTATGAGAGCTGGCCTGACCTGTAGGCAGAGGACCCAGTGAGAGGAATTAATGCTGATCTCACTAAATGAATTAATTCCCATTAGAATGTTGTTATGAAAAGAGCAAGGGGCTAGGGAGATATCTCAATGATAGAGCAAATGCCTATATATGAGGCCCTGAGCTCTGTTCCCCACATGGGGCAGGGGGAGGGGGCTTGCCCCTGAATCCCTAAGACTTCCTATCTCCTCATGTGACCTTTTCCACACAAACTGCCACCATTGCATTACCGAATGCCATGGGGTACTCCCCAGAGACCAAATTGATGAAACCACTCAATTTTGAACTTTAAGCCTGCAAAATTGTGAGCTGAATAAACCTTTTTCTTCACAAAGACCCAACCTCAAGTATTTTGTTATAACAAGAGAATAGATTAACAAGACTTACCCCTCAATTCTGTGGTGCATATTACTTTTTTTCCCATTATACTGGGGATTTAACCCAGTGCCTCTGCACTGAGTAACACCCACAGCATATTTCTTGTCTTGCATGTCTTGTCTTGTCTTGTCTTGTCTTGTCCTTTTTAAAAAAAATAGTATCTTGCTCTCTAGTTCAGGCTAGCTTTGGAGTCACTATGTAGCCTAGACTGGCATCAAACTTGTGCTGATACCTGATGATACTACTGCTTCAGGCATGCACCACCATGCCCAGCTTTTCTTTTTTATTAGTACATGTTTGCAATACATAATGTCTACATTTCTTGTGCAGAGTTGGCATGTGTACGTAACATTTCTTAATTCACTTTTTCACCCCTTTCCTTCTCCCCTCCTTCTTCTTCACATTGCCTCTTAGCCTTCTCCCCATTTGCAAAAAAAAAAACTCTATCACCCTACTTCCTGTTATCTGTCTTTTATCTTGCTCTTTATTTATATTTTGAGTTTCTATTACAAGAGAAATTATGTGATATTTAAGTTTGTGTGTCCTGATTTATTTCACTTAACATTGTCTTCACAAGGTACATACATTTTGCTACAAATGACTCAAGTTTATCCTTCTTTATGGCAGAGTAGTGCTCCATTGTATGTAAATATCACGTTTTGTTTATTCAGTCACCTGTTGATGAGCATATACATTGCTTCAAGATTTAGCTGATATAAATTGTGTTGCTGCAAATATGGGTACCTATGTATCATGGTAATATGATGTCTTTAACTCTTTGGGGAAGATACTGAGAAGGGGAATAGCTATGTCACATTGAATTTCTAGGTGTAGTTTTGTTTTGGTAGTTTTTTTTAGTGTTTTTTTTTTATAAATCACCAAATTGATTTCCATAGTGGTTGTACTGGTTTACATTTCCACTAACCATGTAAAAATGTTCTTTTTTCCCAGAAGCCTTTCCAGCATTTAAAATTATTTAATTTCTTGATGAAAAGCATTCTTTCTAGAGTAAGATTAAGTCTCAGTGTTGTTTTAATTTCCATTTCTCTAATATCCAGAAATGTTGAAAATTATTTTCAGTTCTGGAAAGTGTCTTCATTTTAGTTATCCATTTTAAGGTTAGGTCTTTTATTTTGGGGAGTCTAATTTCTTTTCAGTTTTTGTACATTTAGATATTAGTCCTCTGTCCAAGGAATACCCAACACAAGTTTTTCTCATTCTGTAGATTCTCTCTTCACTCTGTTGGTGATTTCCTTTGCTGTGCAGAAGCTTTTTAATTTGATATGATCCTATTGGTATTACTCATTGTGCAACTGGGGTTCTGTTCAGAAAGTGCTTGCCTACACCTACATTGACAAAAGTTTTACCTATTTTATCTTCTAGCAGATTAAGTGCTTCTGTTTTAACATTTAGATCTTTGATCCATTTTGATTTTAATTTAGTACATTGTAATAGATGTGGGTATTAATTTAATCCCATGTGTGTAGACAGCCAGTTTCCCCATCTTCTGGTGCATATTTGAAGTCTATTCTGATTCTCTGGAATAATTCTCCACAGTGCGAGAGCCATGTGAGTTTGGAATGGTCCCAGAAATGGGCACCCAATCACTTGCCTGGGCCACACTGAGTGAAGAGCAACTGTCCTGGGCTTCATTTAAAATATATAATACAGGACCTGGTCCCATCCTATACTGGGTGAATCTTGGAGTTGGGCAACTCATGATCGAGCTGAGGTCATGATCCTGCTGAGGATCAGGGGTTGGCAAGCCCGAAACCCTTGGTGGAAGGAGGTGCTGAAGCAGGGAGCTGAACTGATGAGACAGCTGCACTAACTCATGGTGAGTGCTGGGAACTGGATCCCACAAAAGGGGTGACTGGCTTGACAACATATTGGAGTTGGGCAGGACAGGCAACTGAAGTGGTGTCAGTTGGATGCTCCTGGCCCAAAGCAGACTGACAGAATCTGCTTGGGCTGGACCATGCCCCTGGTCAGGACTCAATAGCCAAGGATCAAACTGTCCCAAACCTATGACATCTGCAGGGCACAGACTAATGTGCTGAAGGCACTCACTGGTTGACCGGCTTAGAGGAGAGAGGCCAGCCCACATCACCCCTGTGTGCACTTCACTGATCAACAGCAAACTGAAGATGGCAGAAATACCCTAGCCAGCACACTTCAGAAAAACTGTAAGCCTATGGAAAGGACCTGAGACCTCCACCATACACTTGTCTTAAAGAAACCAGAAACATGACAAGAGAAAGAAACAAGAAAAAGCCTCCAGCCACTGACCCAGGGAAAATAAGTCCAGGAGAGGTAAATACAGAAGAGATCAAGGGCAGCAAACATGCAATATTGGACAGGGCCTCAATGGAAATAAAGAAATACCTCCATGACCTCATCGACGAATTTATATCTGAAATTCTAACTCAAGTAAAGCAAGATATAAGAAAATTAATTTTAAAAAATGCTAAGCACTTCTCAAGAAGAGACAGATGGAAGAACGGAGAAACCCAGAAAAAGGAGAGAAACCTTTGATGAAGAATATAAACAAAATCTAGAATACATGAAACAGATCCAAACAGAATACCAGGAAATTAAAAACTTCATTGGAAGCTGACAAAATTTCTTGACAGAAACTAAAGACAGACTTTCAAAACTGGAAGATACATTTGCAATGTATGATCACAAAAGGAAGAATCTCTTAAAAATAACAAGAAAAAAAAAAGGAACCAGGAAGTAACAATACAAAGGCTAGAAGGTGACAAGAGGATCTATAACTTAAGAGTAATAAACATGAGCAAAGAAGCAGGGACAAATACAAAAGAAAGAAAAAGGTGGTTGGAACTTGGGGTGCTGGGAAAACAGGCAGCCAGCACACTGCTCTGGTAAGTGACTGCAGCTCCCCAAGCCACAG
Organism: Hydrochoerus hydrochaeris; assembly: GCA_004027455.1. NCBI lineage: Eukaryota > Metazoa > Chordata > Mammalia > Rodentia > Hydrochaeridae > Hydrochoerus > Hydrochoerus hydrochaeris. The sequence continues at coordinate 69,161 of PVLA01007730.1, read as the reverse complement.
TTGCCCCAGGGCAAGAACCATATCAGCATTTCCTGAGATCAGTGCCATGCTGGAACTTGGGGCACTGGGAAAACAGGCAGCCAGCTCACCGCTCTGGTGGGGGGTTGTGAGTCTACCGGCTCACCAGCGAAAAATCAAACATCCTTCTCACCCCTCCACCACTAGCAAGTGAGAGCCAGAGATCTGAACATCTTTTGTGAGTTTGACTATATGCAATATAGCAAATAAGGGGGATTTTCTTCTGCCATCTCTTTGAAGGCAAATATTTTTATCTCTGTTTTGCTCTCTTCTGATCAATAGTATTGCTCTATTCAATATTCTGCTTTTATAATTTCAATATTTCCTTTGATATTGCTCTACCTGATTGAAGGAACAACTATTGTGAAGAAAACCAGGTATACTATTACACCTATTGCTGTTATTCAGGTAACCTGCTGTGAGGTTCTGTACCAATTTCACTGCACTGCCTCAATTGGCTTTGTCCTGTCTTGTTCTGCTGTATTTTACTACCTTCAAAATAAAATGAATAAATAAATAAAATAAAAAATAATAAGAAAAATTTTAAAAATAATTAACAACAAAACAGATCAGTAAGGTACTGAGCAACCTGAAACATGATATAACTAAACAGAAAATGGACTTAAAAAGCAAAAGGAGGAAAAGAAAGTGCTCTAAAGGATATAACTACATGAATATTTAAGTGTGTAGGATTGATAACCATGTTGCTAAGTTTTTGTTGGATCAGTGAACAGACTCTTTATAGCCTCACTGTTTGAATGTCCACTTTGCATGCTTTAATTTTGTAACTTGAACAATATATCCAAGAAGACAATAGGTAATGTATCAACTAAAAAAAGCTAAATTATTAAAGTTTTCTATCACTTTTTTAAAAATTAAAAAATTAAATAAAAAAAGAAATAAAAAGGCTATTCACAGAAATAATTAAAGAAAACTTCCAATGCACAGGTAAAGGAAATAATATTCAGATATATGAGGCATACAGAACTCCAGCCAGCTACAACCAAAACAGATCTACACCCAGATATATAATAATTAACATCTCAGATATTCATCACAAGAACAGAATATTAAAAGTAGTCAGAGAAAAGAAACAGATCACCTATAAAGGAAAACCCATCAAAATCACAACAGACTTCTCGACACAAACTATCAAATCAAGAAGAGCTTGGAGTGAAGTATTCCAAGCCCTGAAAGAAAATAACCTCCAACCTAGATTGATGTACCCTGCAAAACTATCACTCAAAATTAATGGAGAAACAAGATGTTTCCACGGCAAAGAGGAACTGGAGGAGTTTGTGACCACCAATCCAACCCTACAAAAAATACTGAAGGACATTTTAGAGAGAGAGAAGAAAATCACCAGGATTCCAGGAACAATGGCAGAAAGACCTCAATGAATGGGGCAGACAGTGTAACTAAGGAGAAAAGTAAACAACAATGACAGAAAAATAGCATCGCAGAGATGAGGCATAGAAGATTGGCTATAGTTTGATTTTATTCTGTTCCAGTCTGTCTACTTGTACTAGATTTGAAAGCACAGACAGCTACCCCCAAAACAGCAGGATATACTGCGGTAAATATCCTTAATTCCCTATTAACTTAAGCTGAAGCCCTGTATTACATACACTGTCTTACTATGACTGATCTTTTTTGAACCTGGTTTGTTAGGTAGTTGTTTTCTCTTGACTGATTTTATTCGAATCTGGTATGCTTGATAGCATCAAGTCTGAGAGTAGAGGCAACTATTCTGAAGATGACAACATTCAACAGGATACCCACTCTGGTTGGACTATTAACTGCTTTTGAAGTCATATAAAGTCTCCAATGTTTTGTTTTTATTAATATTGCTATGTACTGCTATGTCCAATTATACTATGCCCAATGATACAGACAATTCTATTGAAAATAATAAGAGATATCATAGTAACTACTGTAGATCACCTAGTACTGTGGTTCTATATGACTTTTTCATTTCGTGTTTTTCTAGGAATTTGCTTTGTTGTCTTGTTATGATTTGTTCTTCCCTCTAATACAGAAAGAATGGGTATACATATAGAGATTCATACATGCCTAGAACTTCTAAACAGTTTACAAGAATTGAATATAGTTATTGTAAAAAAAAAGAGAGGAAAAGAAAGTATTCTAAAGGATATAACTGCATGTAGGTTTAAGTGTGTAAGATTGATAACCAAATTACTAAGTTTCTGTTGGATAGGTGAACATAACTGGTTGCAGTCTCACTGTTTAATTGTCCACTTCGTATGCTTTACTTATGTAACTTGAACAACTACTTCTAAGAGGAAAATACGTGATTTTCAACTAATTATTTCTTACTCTTTTTGAAATTATGTATTATTTCTACCCTCTTTTTGTTTGGTTTGGTTCTTTTTCTTTAAATTATATATATATATATATATATATATATATATATATATATATATATATATATTACAGTCAGTGCATAAAAGTAACAAAACATCATTTTTCATATTTTTATTGCTAATATTAGTAATGGTGTATGTATTACAACAATATCATGAGCAGCAAAATAAAACCCATTCAGACACTACCACAGCTACTAAAAAATTATTTTAACTTACTAATTTATTTTATGAAATAACACAAAGTTTGCCTCATAATAATAAAAGCCCATCTTCAGAGTCACACATATGAATCAGTAACTGCTGTATTTTATGCCACGTTGCATGAGCACAGGCAGTGTCTGCCTGGGTTTCCACTGGACTGACTGTGTGTGGTAGGCACAGGAGGCAAAGTTCACGCACTCATCCCCTTGTCAGCTGTGCAGTCCACACTGGAGCAGCACATGACCAAATCATAAAGAAATATCACTAAAATCCAAATGGATCAAAGGCCTAAAGATTAGCACAGAAGCACTTAATCTGATGGAAGACAAAATTGGTAAAATTCTTGAAGATATAGGCATAGGTAAAGACTCTCTAAACAATACCAGTCAAGTCTAGGCCAGCCTATTGAAAACATGCTCAAATTCTCACAAGAAGAATTGAATATAGCACTTTCTGATTGGTCCCAAGTGCAGGGCTTTAGTAACTGTTCTGGGCATGTGTCCTGGAACTCTGTGATTGACAGCTCATGCACACTTCCCAGCCAGTTTGCCACACCCTCACCACCTGCCTCAGCAGGAACCTCAGATTTCTCCCTGAAACCAGACACTCTCCTTCAGAAGCAAATGGGAAAATGAGGAATAGATCCAGAAGACATTTGGGTACTTAAACCAGTCGAATATTTATCTGAAAAGATTGTTTTATGTAGAAATAATAAAAGCATTCCTTGAAACTGAGAATTTGAGACATCCACAATATCTAAATTGAGGCTATTTTCCTTCTTACCCAGCAGGATGGGGACTTCTGAGGAAATTTGGTTTTGTTAGAGCAGCAGTTTACAATAGACTTACCATGCAAGCCATATATATAATTTAAAATTACCTGGTAGCCACGTTTAAAATATGAAATATAACTGGATGTGATAGTACATTTCCATAATCCCAGCACTCTGGGAGGCTGAGGCAGGAGGATTGTAAATTCAAACCCAGCATGGACAACTTAGTAACTTAGAAAGACCTTGTCTCAAAATAAAGAAGGGCTGGCGACTCAATGTTTAGGCATTGGGTTCAATCACCAGTACCATGAAAAAAAATTTTTTTAATGTAAAATATAAGGAATCCAGTAATTTTGCTTATATTTATATACCCCAGAGGAGTTAAAAAACTGTGCCCACAAAATTGATGCACACAAAGACTTGTGTATGAATGTTGATATGAGCTGTACTCATAAGAACAGCAAAGGGAAAATAAACCAAATGTCCATCAAAAAAAGACCTAGCATATAATGGAGTATTAGTTGGCAATATAAAGGAATAGTGTACATATTTGTGCTATACCAGGAATAAACTATGAAGACATCATTCTAAAACAGAAATAAAAGACCATACATTATATGATTCCACTTATGTGAAATGTTCAGAATAGGCAAATTCATAGAGGTAGAATATGGGCTAGTGTTTGCTTAGAGCCAGGAGGATGGGGAGATGAGAATGGCTGCTAGTGAGAATAGGACATCTTTTTTGTGTCATAAAAATGTTCTGAACCTGACCGTGGCCATGGCTGCACAATGCTTGGAATAAAAGCGCTCAAACTGTACATCTTAAATGACGTGTGAATTACATTTCAAGCTTCAATTTTTTGTTTTATTTTGTTTTCTGAGACAGTCTCACTGTGTAGTTCAAACTGGCTTTGAACTCACTGTGTAACCCTGTCTCAGCCCCCAGGGGGCCAGATTACAGGCATGCACTGCCACACCCAGCCCAAGCACAATTTTAAAAAGCAAAACCATACTTATGAAATTAATTTTAATAACACTTTTATTTAAGTTGGTACATCCAAAAATTATTTCAGCCTATCACTGTATGGGTCATCTTTCTGTTGCTGGAACAAAATATCTGACAAAAACAATTTCTTTTGTTTAATATTTTATTTTATTTTAAAGATAGTAAAACTCAACAAAACAAAACAATAAAGCCAATCAAAACAAAGCAGTGAAACTGGTACTGAACTTTGAAGCAGGATAATAGGAAATCAGCAGTGTCTACCATAGTATTTCTTGTTATCTTCACAAATGTTGTCCATTCCATCAGACGTGGCAAAATCAAACCAAATAAAATCAATCAAAACAACACTGAACAGTGCAAAACAATAAATCAAAACAAAACAGTGAGAACAATACTGAATTTCAAAAACAAGATAGAAGGAAGCCCCCATATTCACCACACTGCACAGTGTTATTCTCCCAATAGGTGCTCAGACCACCGGCTCCAGGCCACAAAGTCAACCAAACAACAAAAGCATTCAGTTGCTTTTTGTACCTCAGTCACTATCAGTTCAACCTGTCCTCCAAACCAGCTGGTCATTTGGGGGTGGGGGTCTTGATTCTCAGCCCTCGTGCGGTGGGCAAGCTCATAGGAAATGCTTTCTGGCTTCTCTCTCCTCGGGCCTGAATGGCTTGCTTGTGTGCTTACCAGAAGAGCTAATTGGCTGCTGCTGCTTCTTCTTCTTCTTCTTCCTCTTCTTCTTCTTCCTCTTCTTCTTCTTCTTCTTCTTCTTCTTCTTCTTCCTCTTCTTCTTCTTCCCCTTCTTCTTCTTCTTCTTCTTCTTCTTCTTCTTCTTCTTCTTCTTCTTCTTCTTCTTCTTCTTCTTCTTCTTCTTCTTCTTCTTCTTTTTGATGGGCTCCTCCCAGACTCAGGATATAAACAATTTCAATGAAAAGAATTTCTCTGGGATTTGCACTTACAGAGGGTTCCATTCATGGTCAGCTGGCACAAGGAAGAAACATTATGGTGGAAAGGCATGGTGGAGGAGAGAGGAGGCTTACTGCATGGCAGATAAGGATCAAAAAAGTCAGAGAAAATTTACATCAAAACTCAACCCCACTGACCTGCTTCCTCCAACTAGATCCCACCTCCTAAGACCACCTTAGCTCCAAACTCATCCATGGATTAATCTAGTAATGGGATTGGCACACTGTGCTTTTACCACCTTCTGAACACATGAGCTTTTGGGGGGACATTTTTGATACAAACTATAATGTAACCAATATTTTAAGATTATTGTTGAGATATTTACACTCTTAAAAATTCAGCATGTGATTTTACAATTGCAATTTACACAGATGTTAGATTTTCACAGGAAATACTTTATACATACATCTATATTTACAAAATTTATGATTAAAAAAGTAAATTAGTAGGCCCAAGTTGTTGTAAAACTCTCTTAGTTTTCCACTAGCTGAATTGAGTAGCACTAAACAGTTGGATGGGTATAGATGTAGATGTAGATGTCAGAAGTAACATCAGTGTGGACATAGGTAGTAACAGGTAAATATAGTTGTTCAGATAGGTATAGTATACCCTGGGGATGGTTGGTTAAAGTTTTAATTCCTTTACATACACAAAATTAAGCTCCATATACAGCATCAAAGCCCTTTAAAATCTTCCATCATCTCCCTAACTCAGATCACTCTCCACCTCTTCTACAACATTCCAGTCACACCACGCTTCCTCCTTAAACACTGACTCCTACTCCAGGACCTTCGCACTGCTAATCCCTCTGCCTGGAACACTTTTCTCACACCCGGCTCCTTCCTATCATTCCAGCCTCTGCTCAGGTGTTAGCTCCTGAGAGAAACCTCCCAGACCACCTTACCCAACATGGTTCCCACCCAATCTCTCTCTAGCCCTTTACTTATTATTCTTGTTTTTTTCCTTTGTGCTATGGATCACTACTGGAAATTATCTGCCTTATTTCACTATCATTTATAGTTTCTCTCTTGCTACATAAACTCACATGCACGCATGCACACACACACACCCTAGAGTGATAAGGGAACTAAGCCTGTATTACTCACTGCCCTGTTCTCAGTATCTATAACAATGCCTGATGTATAGCAAATGCTCAAAAAGTAAATAGGAAGCAAGTGAATGAAGGAGTTGACTGCTCTACAGAACTGGACCCACCGTGATCTGGTCAACCACTCCTCTATCAGCAGACATTCAGACGGTCTCTGGTTTGGGCTTGTTTTTCTTTCTGCTACTGACCCTTACCCTTAGCTGCTGATGCTTCTGTTCTTGCCGTATGTGTTCTGCCAAAATGGAATTTCTATGCCAATATGTATGTGCATTTTTATTGTAATAGAAAAAGTCTTTCCTAAAAAGTGGTGATAATTTGTCACACGAGCAATCTATAATCCTTTATTTCTTTTCCCATTCTAGATAGTATCAACTACTTTAATTTTGTTCTGTCTGGTAAATGAATAATTGTATTTCATTTCAAATGAAAATTAGAAATCTATAAGTACTAGAAAGTTACACACAGCTTCAGACATTGGTCATCTGTTTACCTTGTTTTGTGAATTGCCTGTTTATTTCCTTTGGCCCAATATCTTAAAGGGTTTTATTTTGAGTTTGCTGTTGTTTTTATCTTAAACTAACTGTGTGTTAAAGACAGTAACCCTTCCCATGAGTTTCAAGCATATTCCCATTATCCATCTTGTGTCTCAGAATTTTTACTAATGTATGATAGCATCAGTCAGTTTTTTCCTTTACAATTTCTGGGGTTCCTGTATTGTTGACATAAATTTATTTTCAATTCTAGGATCAAGTTTCACTACTCAGATCACCTGGAAACTATAGAAGCCAACCATTAAAGCTTGGGCCCAGAAATTCACTATCAGCCACTTCGAAATCCATCTTCTCAGTCAGCATCTGTCAATTTCTGTCTCCAGTTGGGCTTAGAGACACATCTTTTAAGCACAGTTCAGCTAATGACTAAGGAAGCCAATAACTCTGACCTTGAAACCCTGACTCCTACCAGGGCTGCTGCTCCCAGAGATCAGTACTCTAAAAGATTGCTAATTGCTGGGCATGATGGTGCATGCCTGTAATCCCAGTACTCAGGAAGCTGAGGCAGGAGAATTTCCAGTTCAAGGCCAGCCTAGGATATATAGTAAGTTCAAGGGAAGCCTGAACTACACAGCAAGACAGTGTCTCAAAATAAATAAATAATAGCTGCTGATAGGATGAAGAAAAGATCCCAAATACCAGAACCACAGATACTTTTTTATTTCCCAGCTTTTAATATAAACATGTCACATTTATGGAAGTGTTGTAGAAATAGTACAGTAAAAGATTATACATCCATCATTTAGATTTGACCAATTATTTACATGTTGTTGCTTTTTCTAATCACTCTCTATACACACATAAATACTTATGTCTCTATCTACATTTTGCTAAAACATTTGAGAGTAGATTGCAGATACTTCAGTCCTAAAGAGTTCAACATGTTAACTATGTAAGACATTGTGCTATAAACCATAGCACAATTCTCAAACTCTGGAGACTCAATAGTCACACAACACCGTTATTAATCAGTCAATATTCCCATTTTCCCTGTTGTCCCTACTAATATCTTTAGAGCTAATTTGGTTTTCTTTCATCCAGAACCCAATCAGAAATCATATATCACAATTAATTATCTTGTCCTTTTATCTAGAATATTTCCCAAATGTTTGCTTGTTGTTTGTTTGTTTGTTTGTACTGGAGATTGAACACAAGGACTTCTCATTTAGATACATCCCTACTCCTTTTTTTTTTTTCTTTGACACAGAGTCTACTAAACCTGTGAGTTTAGCACAATTGCTAAATTTGTAATCCTCCTGCCTCAGCCTCCTAGAATGCTGGAATTACAGGGATGTACCACTATGTCTAGCTTCTTTGTTTGTTTTTATAATATATATTTTTGAGAAATCCAGATGAGTTGTTTTGCATGTTGCTTCTCAATTTAGACTAACTGGGTTGTTTCCCATGGTTACCATATTCCCATGGTTGGGGCAGTGTTACTGTGCTGGTCTCACTGTGATATTCTCCATGCTCCTAAAAGGAAGCATGGGATAATCGGTGTGATCACTGAATTAAGGTGCTGTCTGCCTTTCCTCCATTCTGAAGGTAACTTACTGTGGGTTAACAATTGATTTATGAGGACATAGTTTAAAACTGGCTCCACATTCTTGCCAGCAATGTTCTGTTTAATGATTTCAGCCTGTGTTAATGACTTTTGCATTCCCTGAATGTTTTCACAGTGGCTGCCAAAGGGAGCTGCTACGATTACCAGTCTTTCTACTTTCACAGGATGTGGATGTCGTGTTTTGGAAGAACAGATGCACTTGTAACAAACGGGATGGAAAGTAAAGTCCTCAGCCACCTGGGCAGCTGTGACATCAACAGAGGCTGAGTTCACTATAGGGTTCACATATCTTGCTCCAAGGGTAGAAGGTATGTTTGGTTTCACTCACCCAGCACCACTCCCTTTTGGGAAATTCTCTCTCCTCTCTGTGACAATTCATGGTGATTCTATCAGCCAAGCTGTCCTGACCCTACCCCTTCGTATCCACTAGGTGAGCATTAAATTCTTAAATCAGACAGATGCCCCCTGGACCCAAGAAAGACACTGACAAAGAATACTGACACAGGTATGAAAATAAGAAGGCTTGACCACACATCCAGAGATGACAAACCACCTGCCCTTCAAGATGAAATGAAACACCCCTTTCCAAGGTCAGTAGGTTTCTCATTTAGTAAAAGGCTTTACCTAATACAGCTAAAAGCTTCCCTGTCTTGGTGGAAAAATTCTGACACAACTGAGCCCATTTCAAACTTCTTTCCCCAAGATCAGTATTTTCGCTCATCCTTTCCACTTCATAGAGTTCAGTTGTTTTGACAAATGTCTAGAGAGCTAGTGATACATTTTGATCTCCTTCAAACCCTCACAACACATAGCCTGCTTGTAAATCAGCATGAGTTCCCCTGCCCCACCCCTAAGGAAAAGCTAAAATTTTGCTCATCTTGTGTCAAGCTCTGCAGGGGTTCTTTATCTTCCTACTTCCTTGTGTTGTGGAGAGTGAAAGAAAAGCCTAAAATCCTGGTACTCACACCTTCAAAAAGCATAAAAACCTATTTCTTTTTCCTTTTCCTTTCTTTGGGTCCCTTTCCCTCTTCTAGTCTTGTCACCACCATATGGGTATTAGACCAAATGGCAGATATAGGTGAAAGAAAAAAAGAGAAGAAAGAAGGGAAAGAGAGACGGGGAGGGAGGAGGAAGATTCATGGAAGGAATGATTCTTCCAAATGTTTCATAATGCAAAAGCACAATAAAATATTTTATGTCTTTCAATGCATGGTGTTGTTTTTTTTTTTTTTAGTTACCCAATGCTCTGACACTGGACTTGAGTGTGTCCAAATGATTTGGTCACCCTCTGTGGCCACTTCTCAGGAGTACAGGGGAAGCAGAGATACAAGGTACCACACAGGTACCGCTTGACCTCTCTAAATAAACAACAGGAGATCTGAACTCACTATGATACTTGGGAATAAAAGGGATCAGCACAGTCTTTTCAGTTTTATAGAATGCCAACCAGCAGCATCTGAGGACTTCTATTTCCACACTCCCCTCATAAATCTGAACTCATGAGACAAGATGATAGGAGGCTCATTTAGTCTCAGGTAGTGAGTTTAGCTCTATGTGGGAAGAAATCAAAGCACATTGGGAAGAAGAGCTTCTGCAGAATGTTAGGATCCATTTTTCTGAAATGTGGAGTGATAGGCATCTGACCAAGAGGGTTGCTTAAATTCCCACTCACTGAAGGCATTTTTAACTATTCAAACATTTACTAAGGGTCAGTGCTATTTAGAAAGACAAAAATGAGCTGGGACTCATTTTTGCACATAAATAAGCAAGTAAAATAGCCATTGATGCCCTTGCCCGTGCCAGAGATTGCACTTGTGTTGTGTGATGTTTACAGCCAGCAGGGTGCTACATGCTCCCCTGAGGTTCACTGCCAAACTCAGAAGCAAATGCAGTGGGGTTTTTCTACAGCAGAAGTCTCTGTTGCAGTGAGCTCTGTATAATTTCTGTTGAGTCAGTGGATCACATGAGTCTACGGAAGATGAAGACCAACCTGAGAGAGGTAGAAGTGGCATTTAACCCCAAGAGAGCTTTAAGAAAAGATGCCATAATCCCTAGACTCTTGTATACTCAAAATGGGAGGGCTATGGTCATGACCTGGCCATTGGTGGGGAATGAGGACTCACTGGCCCTGTAATTTATATGCATGCAGAAGCTTGGCAGACATTGCTTGGAATACAGAAGACCTCTACACGTGAATGTAGGAGAGATCTCAGGAAGTGAAACAGGCCAAGTGACACCCAAGGGTGTCACTTGTAGGTACAATGTCACTTCTTTGGGTGCACTGCCACAGTTCCCAATCTATGGAGAAAAGACAGGCACAGACCCTGACAGCTGAGTGCTACAGTCTGCCCAACCTTTGCATCAAGTCATGCCTTCAGATCCTCACCTCTACTCTATGGTATTAAGTGGCACAAGCTGTGCAAATCTCAGTTTCTCCACCAGAGCAAATTGCACAAAAAGTGCTCCTTCTGCATAGGGTCCAGAAATCTGCCATCCCAACTTTACAGGAGAAATTGAGGTTCCCAGAGGTGGAGTGAACCCCTCCATGTCACAGGTTCCACGATGAGGTCCCGTGAAGACCTGAATGCTAACTGCCTGGCTTGAGGAAAGGGATTGTCTCAGTCTGTTCTGTGTTGCTAAAACCAAAGACACAATACACAGTTTGAATTGTTTAATTCACAATTCTGATAACTGGAGGACCCAAGTAGCATGGTGCAAGTATCTCAGTGATGGGCCCCTTGCTGTGTCACAGCAAGGCAAAGAGACAAAAAGGGAGCCAGCTACAAAAAGAAGAAGCCAAGGAGTAGGATGGTGCTGCTTTATTACAACCTGTTCACACAAGAACTAATCTAGCCGTGAGACCAGATCCACCCCTTGAGACAGTATTAGTCCACTCATAAGGATGGAGCCCCTAGGCCCTAATTTTCCAGATGTCTCCATGTCCTACAGGTTTCACCTCAAAGCCATCATGCAAGGAACCAATCTCCCAGCCCGTAAAAATCTGGGGGATAAACCACATTAAAACCATAGCAGGAGTTACGCAACTGACTCCAGATCAGCAAGATGAGAACCAGCATGGTTTTGATAAATGAAATGGGGAGGGGGCTGTGATATTAGGAAGCAGAATCTCTCTAGTGAAGAACTGGGAAAAGTAGACACAGTACACAATGCAGGGGACTTCAGGCGCCAGCTCCGAGCAATCTGGCTCCATGAGGAATCTATCATTACGTTCATTGCCTTGCTAGGTACCTGGGGGCTGAGATGATGCCAACAGGCCATACCACTGAGACCTCGAAGCCATCTAAGACAAAAATGCATCCTGCAAATCTAGGACAGGTACCTCCTTTGGGCAATAATGACCTATTTTTCTCCTCAAGAGAGTGACTCAACTCTTCCCTTCATGTCCAAGCGAGGCTGGAAAAAGCCAGATGTAGGGCTTCTCACTGATAGGAGCAAACCTAAACAGAAAACCCATTGTTCGGCCTTGTTTCCTCGGCTGCCTGCTAACCTGATTGTAGTCACTTAGAAGTTCCCGCAGAGAGCCTGAAGGGCTTTGCTTAAAGTAATCAGCAGGATTCGGGAGGCTGTTGAGACCTCAGGAGACAGTTCAGCCACTGTGCTGGGTGCTTCTTCCCTCCAGTTCTGTCACCCCTCCCTGATGTCATCTATAAAACTCGCATCCAGTGAGCTTCTACAGGACTCACATGGGCTCTGTAAACTGGGGCACAGAGCTGGAGGGCTGGGGGACTATGGAGGAAGGGCAGTGGCCAGTGTCACTGAGCTCCTGCCTTGCCTGCTCCTTGAGAACACTAACTTCATATAAAAGACCAGGGAAGGACAGAAAAAAATCAGAATTCCTGAGCTGATGTCCAAGGAAGTTAACTCAGTATATCACTGGTTCACTTCAGTCCATCTTCAGGACAAATTTCAAATCAAAAGTCCCATGGTAACTCTTAACACTGATTACCAGGCATGCAAGTGCTGACCAGCTATGCTCAATGCATGAAGCCACAAATAATAATAATTAATAAGTATAATTTAATGACTGTCTTAGGCCTGTCAAAGTAAGGTTGGCTATTTGATTCTTCACATAGAAGCAGAGAATTTGTCATTATCCCCACCCCCTTCTACTCCAAGACCAGTGGTGTTCTCCCAGCATGCCTGTATCTCAGAAGCCATGGCACCTACAGAGCACACTTTAGATATATCAGACAGAGGCTGTGGATTTAGCTCAGTGGCATAAATACCTACCTGGCAAGCATGAGGCTGTGAGTATGATCCCTGGAACCAAAAAAATAAATACATAAAAGATCTACACATCAAACAGAGGAACTGGTTATAAGGCTTTGGTGGGAAATTGGGAAAAGAGGAAGGGAAATTGGGAAAAGAGGTCGAGGAGACAAAATGAACTAATAACAGAAGTGTCAGCTCCTAGGTTGACACTTGTGAGCCTCCACCTACTGCCAAGCTGCTGGAGACACTGCTGCAGTCATCTCTGGATTGGTCAAAGAGTATCCCGCTGCCACTAGGGGTGGCACTTCACTAAAGTTATGCCTCCCTTGGGATATTAGAGTCTAGAGTCACCTCACTCTGCTCCTGTGACAACTACAGAAGTCTCCATCCTTCTTTACCTTCTGACCTCCAGGTAGTCTACCCCAAGAGGAAGCCAGCTGGAAGGACAGAGTAGAAAATACAGTTTGCAAACTCCCAGCCCCAGCTCTACAGAGCTGATTAGCACTAACATAGCAACCAAGCCCCTAGGTTGGCAGTGCCATTTGGCGGCCAGCACTGGAAAAACATGACTAACCATCACTTTTTTTCTCTCTTCTGGTGAGAGATAGCCAACCATTCTATGACCCCTGCCATTTTTTAGTATTTTTAACTTGGTACTTGCAAGTTAGTACTTGGTACTTGGGTCACTAACTTCCTGGCCTTAGTTGAGTTACTTAACCACTCTGAACCTAAGTTTCCTGGTCTGTAAACTAAGGGTAATAACAGTCCTGCTCCCCAAGGATTATTATGAAGTTTACATAAAATAATGCAGATAGGGGGAATCACTGTGCCCTGTACACAGCAAACATCCAGCAGATGGTAATCAACACTGACAGTATGTTTTCTTCTCATTACTAGCTTCCATGACCTTGTCACTCACAGAACAACAAGTTCCTTGAGGTCGAGGACCACTGCATTCTCTTAGTATTCCCAGCACCTGGTACAGTGCCTGGTACCAGACAGAGGAGAGTCACACATTTGTTTTATTTCCTCTTTTTCAGTTTTACACTCATACAGTAAGTCTGTTATCTTACTTGGTGCTGAGTCCACACATATATTCTCTTTTTTCTCCTTTTTCTCCACCTCTTTCCACTCTTGCCATGAAATACCACAAAGAGAGAGACCAGCTGAGGGTCTCAGGGTTGTGCAGGTATTAACGCACAGTCATTATCAAACAGCCAGTGAGCTACACAGTATCGTTGGTCCCCATTTTGGTTGTTCATTTTGGTTGTTTTTGTTTTTTAACAGGGTGTCACTAGGTAGCACAAACTAGCCTCAAATTCCTGGGCTCAAATGACCCTCCCACTTTATCTTCCCAAACCCTGGAACTCTAGACATGTGCCACTGCACCAGGATGAACTTCCAAAAATTTACTAGAAATCATTAAAATGGGTGGGATTTAGTAAAATTTAAAATAGATCTGAATTCAAATGCTGACTCTCCCACTTACTATCCTATAGTAAGTGATATAATGACATATAAGTATAATCTCTGTGGGCCTCAATTTCTCCATCTATAAAATGGGAATGAACTGGAACTCGGGGAGTGAATGAGATGATGCATGCTAAGTCCCCAGCATGTGGCCTGAGAGACATTTGAGGCACTGTCTAGACCCTCCAGCAGCTCATACTTGTACAGACCCTGTTTCCACCCAAGTCTGTCCCAGGTCCTCTTTTGGTTTGCTTTGTTTTGCTTTGTTTATACTACTGGTTCCCATACACCCTTGGAAAGATGTTGATTTCTGCCTTGTTCCCAGATCCCTGGTGCAAGGACTGCTCAGAATATTTTCAGCCCAGAATATGCATATGTCAATTTCACCCAGCCCCCAGCTCCAGAATCTTTGCCATCACTGCACCGAGATGGAAGAGCTCTGACCAAATACACACACTCCCTCTCCACTTTGTCTTTTACTCATTTCTTGATGGGAACTAAACCCTGGCTTAACAAGCCGGGGCTGCTGAGACCTGAGTCACTCTTTGAGTAAGTCATAGGAAACATTCTAGCTTTTGTAATAGACCTTCGGGGATGAGTGGCCAGTGAGGAGGTGATTCACTTTGCTGCCTGCTCCTGATGAGGGCTCCAGTCAGCTGGAGGTCAATTTACACTTCACAGAAGACTCAATAAAAATCATAAATGAAAGGACGTGTGGGTGTGAGCACACTGCACAGGGTTGGGAAGTCCTGGAGGACAGGACTTGACACCAATAACTCTGAAGCTGCCCAAGGCTATCACATATGCAGTGAAAGGTACAGACTCCCAGGGCCAGGCTGCCTGTCGTGCTGTAGAAGGGATGGCCCCTGAGGACTCGGGAAGTCATTGCTGGGATCTCAAAGCTGCAACCCATAGAGAGCAGAGGTGAGGCCACCTCCCTGACACAGTCAGTGCATCCAGGACTCCCCTGGGAGGAAGCAGGTGGATGCCTTGCTTTCCACACTGTTTGGCTCCTTGCTTCTCCATCCACTCCGGTGACTCAGTTATCGGTCTTCTAATTCAACACGCAGTAGCTTTAGAATGGGCTGTACATTAGGCTTTCGGTCATTTGACAACTGCTACTACCATGTTACCAATATGAATAAAGTTGATTCTGAGTTCACTGCCTCTCCTAAAATAATACAAACCCCAAGGCATTAGTGATGGACGTTAAATGAGACAGAACTTTTAAAAAAGAAACCTTAACACATGCTGGGAACATAGTTTTCTCCAGAAATCTTAGTTATATAAATCCTTGGTATCAAAACCATTTCTCACAAAAGAATTTCAGAGTCACTGCAGTGTTTATAATAATAAAATTAATTATAACCACTGTTACCTTTATGAATCACAGCTATTAACCTGTTTTGTACCACATTTTGCTGCAAGTGTTCTGGGGGGTTTCACTTGAGTACTGTGAATGCTCAGAGTATGTATAGCTTTTCGGTGTAGAGCCAGAGGGTGTACAGCAAGGGGATGGTGGTGCTTTTCATAGAGTGGTTGGGAAAGTCTGTCCTATAAAGTGACATTTGAGAGTCATAAATAGAGTGGGGAAGTAGGCAGTGTGTCTGAAGAAAACATTCAGTACCGGGAAAAGCAAGCACAAAGGCCCTGGGGCAGGATCAAGCATAGTGCAGCTGCAATATGAATGGCCCCCCCTGTGGGGGAACAGAATGAGCCAAGTGGGCCAAGGAAGTAATGCTGCAAGTGTCAGGACTGCCTCCTCCAGGGGCCATGGTACGGCATTCAGATTTTATCTAAAGGTGCTAGAGAAGCTCGGGAAAGTTTTCGGCTAGGTAACATGGTCTGATTTGCTCCTATAAAAGTCACTGCTGTGTGAAGAGTAGATTACCAAGAGAGGGGAGGCAGCAGAAGGAGCAGTGAGGGCCACCAAGGTTCCCCAGGCAGGCAATGGAGCAGCCAGGACTAAGACAGGGCTGGAGTCGCACAACAGGGACAGACCCAGCCATGCTTCACAGGTGGGACCCACAGAGATGGCCAAAGGCCTGGACGTGGCCAGAACATGAGGTGGAGGATAGGAGAAAAGAATACTAGTGACTCTCAGATCTTTAGTGGGCAGAGAGAGGAAAATTCCCCAGTAACTGAGCAGCAAAGATGAGGCAAAATCTTTGAGAAAAGATGGAAAACATTAGGAATCAGGGCACTTTAAACCTCACCAGCCACTGTATCTGTACATGAAGAGGAGCAATGTCTATCCGTTAGGCTCTTTCCTTTACTTTTACCTCTGCTACATTATACAGAGCATGGGTTATGGCTCATATGTAGATAGTCCCCAAGAGCCTCATGTACTCATGGAAGGGCTGCTGGGAAGCCTGTTGGATCATGAGATCTGAGGCAGGAGGATCACAAGTTAGAACCAGGCCTAGGCAACTTAGATTGCCTCAAAATTCACAACTTACACATCAGCCAAGAAAGAACCAAAATACCAAGCCATGGCCTCCCATAAGCCAATGGCAGTCAGGTTGGCCGGGAGAGAAGAAGAGCCCCCGCTTCCCACACCCAGCAACCAGCTGATTCAGAGCAACACAGGCAGAGGTGATAGCAACTAAAGTAAAGACACAACTTAATGCTTGTATTGTTTGATTGACTTTAAAGGCCTAAAGTCAGAAGTCTGAGCATCTATTTAGACGATAACAATATGCAATATACTAACTACCGGGGATTTCCTACTGTCTCACTTTTGAAATCCAATATTGTTCTCATTGTTTTGTTTTGTTCTGTTTTATTGTTTTGTTTTATTCCCTTTAAAATAAAAAAATTTAAAACTTAAAAAAAAGTTAGAGAAACAAGAATTCTTACATACTGTTGGTAAGAGAGTAAACTGATACAATTGCCCTGCAGAACGATTTGGTAAAATTGAGTAAAGCTAAAGATTTGTAGACAGACCCTGCACCCCAGTAGGGGTCCATGCCCAAGGGCATGGGCATAAGGAAGCAGCATCTGTTTGCCCAAGAGGACACCCACAAGAATATTTATTGTGGCACTGTATGTAATAGCAGAAAGATAGAAATAACCTAAATGTTCACTACAGAGGAATGGGTAAATAAATCATTATAGAGCTGTACAGTGAATGTTAATGATAACAAATTGACACTGATGGTAATAGAAAAAAACAGTAAAGCTGGTTGTGGTGACACACACCTGTAATCTCAGCTACTTGGGAGGCTGAAGTGGAAGGACTTCAAGAGGCTGTCTTCAAAATTAAGTAATAAAATAAAATAGGACTAGAGATGCACCTGAATCATAACGTACCAACTACTCAGGAGGTTGAGGCAGGAAGATCATGAATTCCAGGCCAGCCTGGGCAACTTAGTGAGATCCTATCTCAAGATAAAAGTTTTTAAAAGGACTGGGCTTGGAGAAGCTTGCCTAGAATGTGCAAAACCTACATTTGATCCCCAGTACTGAAAAGAGAAAGAGAGAACCTCAAAGGAGTCAATTATATTTGTTACATTACATTTATTAAACTGAGGGGTGAGTAAATGGTGACTCCCTGCATGAAAATACAATTTTTTATGTGTCTGAAATAGTCCATAATAAAAAATACATATTTTTTTTGTTTTTAAGAGACAGGGTCTCACTATGCAGTTCAGACTGAAATTGAGCTTACTTTGTAGCCCAGGTTGGCCTCAAATTCACAACAATCCTCCTTCCTCAGCCTCCTGAGTGCTGGAATTACAGGTGTGTACCACCACGCCTGGCTAATAAAATTATTTTAAATAAGACATTTCAAGTAATTGAAAATCATTATGCAAGAACTCCAAAGAAGGACTACAGGATATTATAAAAAGACATCTAATGAATTATTATTCCTTAATCTCACAACTCCCACAAGCCTAACCTTTCTTATTTGAGATGGGGTCTTGTTAAGTAGCCCAGCTGACCTTGAATTGTGGTTATGCTCCTGCCTCAGCTTCCAACCTGCTAGAATTGCAGGCAAATACCATGATGCCCAGCCCTAAACCTAAAGTCTTAAAACTCTCGTTGTTAATCCTAGCCAACAGTAAATGTTATTTTTTGTTTGTCTATATCCAATTGAAATATACCAATTATATTTCAAAATACCTGATTCTTACAAATGAGGCAGTCAAAATCAGCTTATAAAAGTTTTCAGTGATATTCCAATTTTCTATTTGTCCAAAATACACTTATAAATAGGACATGTAAGGGGGAGGTGATTTTGGAGGATTTTTATAAGACATCCACGGTCATCATTTCTGGCTAGTATTGGAAGCTTGCATTCGCTTCTTACATAGTGACACCTATTGTTTTCATCAATTCACACCTTTTTCTTTCATCTCTTTCTTCTCTTCCTTTCTGAAGAAACCTATTTCATCTGGACTTTCCTTGATCTCCTTGCCCCCGGAAAATGGCCCAGGCACATGACCAATCAGAGGCCCCATTTCCAATCACAGGGACTGGCCCAAGGAAGCACATATGATACACATCCAACCAATCAAGTTCCTCCCTGAGACTCTCAGTACTGAGAAATGACTTCCTTTACCAGGAGGGTTGTCCAGTAGATAAGTATTCATTTAGGCTTGATGCCATTGAAGTTTTCCCCCAACTGGAGAAATGGATTGAGTGAACAAGAAAGATAGCACTCTACTAACAATGTTTGAGGTTCAAACACAATCATACCTGATCCACCCCTAGAACATCCTTATTCAATGGGCCAGTACAATCTCATGAAGCCCTTTAACCAGTTTGTAATTAGCTTCTGACATGTTCAGCTCATTTTTACACTTTTATTTTGTTCCCCTTTATTCTTTACATTTTCCACAGTATGTAATGAGTATGTAGAGTATGGCTCCAATTTAAAGAAAGAAATAAAGGAAACAACATATCTGCATTTGTCTGCAGAGGGCTGGTTCCACCAGGGTATAGGCTGAGCCTGCCTAATCCAGGGGAGGCCCCCCAGTTTGCTTCTGGGTCTGTGAGTCCTTTGGAATCAAAGGACTGAGGTCCCTAGGCCGCCTTCAGGCTTCCAGACCGAAGCCTTTGCCCCTGAAAATCAACAGCTCTGCCAAACCCACCTTTTCCAGCACCCCGCTTTGGTATCTTCTTTCAAGTATAATTAATATAAAGTTGGGTGTCTTTTTCCCTCCGGGAGAAAAGTTCTTTAACAGCATGAAGTAGAGCAGAGTGTGGGTGGAATTAGCAAGAAGGAAGGGAAGCTTATGTAAGTGGCATTATTATATATGATTATATCACCGGGGTAAGAGAAACTCATTCTTGTTTGGGTGTTATACTGATCATTAAGTTTTGAGCTTGCATGAAATAAAATGATGAAGAAAAGTCAGCCAAATGTGTCCTCTCTCCCTCACCCTGAATCATCTCAACTCTTCTCCAGCCCTGCTGTGTTCTAGGAATGGGTCAAATCTCCTTCCATGCATCAAATGCTCATAGCAGCCCTAATATTATCTCCATTTTACAGACTGGGAAGCTGAGTTACAGGAGATTTCATACATTGCCCACGATCCCATAGCCAAGTGGGAGAGCCAAGATTACAAGTTCCCCCCTCCATTTTCTGAACCCCTAAAAGAAATCAACACCAAAGCTGTATACAAAACCAAAAATTTGCCACCCATATCCCTCTAACCTGACTAAGTACACTCTAAATTAGTTGATGAAGGGGAAAAGTCAATGCAACAGGTTTTGTTGTGTTTTGTATTTAGTTAAATTGACTTTCAGACTTCCTAAAACCCTGAACATCAAGAATCACTCTACACTATAACACTCTGCCTAGCCAGGTGGTACAAAGTGGAGGGGCAGAGACCAAAACCAGTTCCCACATACTTTTACATTGGCTGAATCTGGCTCCTATTCCTCAGCACTTTTTAGAAGGAACATGGGCTCCCTCACTTAGCATTAGGAAGTGGCAGGGACGATGGATTTGGCTCAAGCCCTGGCTAGTCTCTTGCTGGGTATGTGACCTTTAGAAAGCCCCCATGTAGGGAGGGGAGAAAAAAAAAAAAGAAAGCCTCCATGTCACCAAGGGTTCATGTGTCAAAAGCTTGGTCTCTAATCCCAGAACTCTAGGAGGCTGAAGGAAGAAAATTGCAAGTTTGAACCCAGCCTGGGAAATTTATCAAGATTCTGTGTCTGTAGTTTTAAAAGGGCTGGGATGTAGCTGGCAAGCTCAATCCCCAGGAAAAAGAAAAAGCTTGATCCCTAGTGTGGGGAAGGAAGAAGCCGGTGGGACCTTTAAATGTTGGGGCCTGGAAAGAGAGAATCATACTCCAGCTTCTTGCTTCATTCTCTTTTCTCTCCACTATGACGCCATCTACCATACAGTCCTCACCAGAGCTGAGTTAACACTGGCACCATGCTCTTGAACCTTCAGAACTGTGAGCTAAGTCAATCTCTTTTTTTCCCAGCCTGAGGTACTTCATGACAGTAACAGAAAACAACCTAATACAAGGAATTGTGTCTGTGATGCTCTTTTCCCATAGCCTTGCAGGAGTCAGCCCCTTCCCCAGGTTTTGCACAAACACAAGGTCACAGCAAGAACAGGGCAAGAGCACTAGACTGAGAGTCAGAGGATGTCGTCAGCCTACCCGCAGGAGCACAGCAGCAAGCCAGATGCATACCCTAAAGTGATAGCCCATGTAACATTTCCACACCCACAGT
Source organism: Hydrochoerus hydrochaeris (assembly GCA_004027455.1). Lineage (NCBI taxonomy): Eukaryota > Metazoa > Chordata > Mammalia > Rodentia > Hydrochaeridae > Hydrochoerus > Hydrochoerus hydrochaeris. The sequence goes on along the minus strand of PVLA01007730.1, from coordinate 48,190 downwards.
TATCACATGTGACCCTTCAATGCAATCATTATAACAGCCTTCCACTATTGAGAAGCATTTGCATGTTTACAGTCACCTTTATGCGTGCAGCCAGGCATCACTTCATCTATGTGGCTTCAGAAGCCTTGGCCATGATGGCCCCACCCACCCAGCATAGGATACACAGCTACCCCGGTACAAAGCGGCTCATGGCAGTCACTTTGGCAGAGTGTCCTCGTGACTTCTGTTGTGGAGTCATAGCACTACCCCCCCCCTTGGCTTCTCTGCCCAGAGGGAATCTCTGTCTCTGAGAGTCACACTGTCTTCCACACTGAGGGCTGGAAGTCAGGGAACCACCTCTGCACCAGAACCAGCACACCCTGCCCTGCTGTCACCGAGCTCAGATGGCAGGTTCAGGCTGACCCTCACATCTGGTGACAATCCAGCTGGATATGTTCCTGTGACCTGGTATCACTTAATCTTATGAATTCATGCACACCACAGAAGGATGGTATTATTTATCCCCTTGTACCAGGAAAGATACTTGGGCTTCTACGGCTTGTCCCAAATACATCCTAATCGCCCTTCCAAACACTCCAGCCAGCTCTCCAGCTCCCAGAATAATCTCTCTAACATCAGAGCCCAGACTCATAATCTTCCAGACACCCATAACTAGTTCTCAGCCTTTGTTTCCCCTGGCAGATCACATTCACCTGAAGAACTTGCTGTGGGTGCACCTTGGGCAGGAAAGGGGCTGTGACCAACCTCTCCTCTGGCTTCTTCCTCTGCTTCCTCTCCAGAACTCACATTCATAAGCACACACAGGAGAGGAACATTACCACAGATATCTCCATGCAATTATTCCTGGGCTTTGCTAAGTAAATTATTAGGAATCTCCTTTCCTTTATCACTTATAAAAGGCTTCTCAATGGAATGCTGTGGACTGAGGGTGAAACATTGACCCTGACCCTAGTAGGTGCTCTGTAAACATGGAATGAATAAATAAAGGCATGAATAACAAAATAAGGGAGATGATGGGGCATTGTGAGCTACTAGAGTGTGGCTGGAGATGGCGGGAGCTTCCTGGGTTTATGAAAGACAAATAATGTCAAAGTGGTGAGCTCACAGGGCCCAAAGGAATCAAAGCTTAAAACATCCAGGAACCACCATCTCTAGTTGTACCATGTCTGAGCATCACCTGAACTATTATTTACTTCGTAGGTTTATTTAAAAGAAACTTACTTCTAAGAAATTAAATGCATTTATTGACAGCAGAAGCTTCATAACACTCCTATAACTGGAAAGCCAATATCACACTGTAAACTGTAGGCAACCATAAAAAGATATAATGGAGACCTCCTGATAAATTAAATTTTGCCTGGAATTCTCTGCTGAATGCTCTGTGCCTTAAGGAATTGCTCTCTCTTCGCCAAATAAAGGGAGGCGGGTGCAAAAAAGAGTCAGAGGCATGCTGGTATCAGGTGCCATCAGGTAAGTGGAAGCAAAGCGTACCTCCCTCTCTCTCTGGGAATGGAGCCCAGGGCCTCCTGCCAAGTGATCTCCCTACCATGTGGCTGTACCCCCATCCCAGAGTGATCTTGGTCAAAGCAAAAATGTCATCACTTTATTTCCCTGCTTGACCCCTCCATGGGTTTACTCTGCTTGAGAATAAAACTCTAACTCCCATTTCCTGAAAGAATCGGGAGCTAGCCCCTCACTCCACCTCTGACACTTCTGCTTTTCTACTTCCCTCCTCCGTGCAGCACTCCAAGTGCTCTGGCCTTGTGGTGTCCCTCAAATTACCCCAAGAGAACCCCTGCCTCATGGCCTACTCTGCCAACACTCCTGTTTTCAGTCCCTACTCAAATGCCACTGCCCCAGAGAGGCCATCCTGGCCAACTCCCAAAAGGCTGCCCTCCCACAGTGGCCAACTTTCCCTCTGTGTCCAGGGCTGCCCCAGTTTTAAATCTGAAAGTCCCTAGCACTCCAAGATGGTCGTTCACCCTGCAGTCCCTCCACTCATAATCAGGCTCTATTCTTCACCATATTGCATGTTCACATCTTGGCTCATTTGCTTTCTCCTTGCCTCAGGAGGGCAGGGAGTGTGGGATGCTTTGCTCACAGCTGTATTCTGGGCACCTAGAATGGCGCCTGGCTCATGCCTGGCGTTCGATTCACATCATTGACAAAAATATCAGAAGAATGATCTCCATGCCTACTTAACCTACCCCTCTCCGTTTAGTCAGTTCTCCTGTTTGGCTGCAATGCATGAGGGCTTCTCCAGACTTAGAAACATTTCCTGGTGTTTGGAGCCAAAGATAAATTTCTTGAGCCAATGTGAATGCCCACGGTTGAGGTTTTGAAATCCCCACCAAGTGGTTTTCCGAAGAGCCAGATCTCACATTCCCGCCACTATGGGCCCCAGTGCTCACCTAGCTGTGCCTGGCCCAGCCAGGATTCTCATTTTTAGATCTTTGCTATGTGAAATCATAGCCATTCAGTTGTTCTCATTTGCATGCTTCTGATCACTATATAGGCTGAACGTTCCCCTGTGCACTCAGCTAACTGCGTTTTCTCTGCTGTGAGTGGTCTGTTCATACCCCTTGCTTGTTTTTTACCCAGATTCCAGACTTGTCTGATTAATCCACCTGAGTTCTTTGAAAAGTAAAGATATTAGCCCTTTCCCTTCACACATTAAAGAAAGACCTAATTCTTTGCATGTTCCAATCCCTCTATTAAATTATACTTCCCCTATTTTTTTAATTTCCTTTGTATATGTTCATGTTCCATTTTGCATTTGTCTTTTAATTTGTCAGTTGTAGAATTTTTTCATGGTTAATTATTGAGCATATGTCTAGAGAAACCTTCCAATTGTTTCCCATTTCACTCACATGTCTCTTAAAATCACCTGTGACCTGTTACAACCACACCAGCACCCATGCGACCTCTCTGGCCTCAGTTCCTGCTACTCTGTCCCTGGATCTCTGTGCTAACCCCTCTGGCTTCTCTGCTGACCCTCAAACATATCAGCTGCATCTATCCACAGGGTCTTTCCACATGATATTGCTTCCTCTACCTGAAGGGCTCTTCTTCAGCTGTCTGCATGAATCCCTTCCTCACTTCTTTCAAGTCTCTGCTTCAGTATCTCTCCCTGGCCAACATGGAACTGAAGTCTCAGTTTCAGGCTGGGGATGTAGCTCAGTGGTAGAGCACTTGTCTAGCATTCCTGAAGCTCGATCATCAGTACCACACACACACACACACACACACACACTCACACACAAATCAATTGATCAGTCAATAAATAAATAAAATAAAACATTACTCCCTATGTTAGAATAATTCACCTCTCCCAAAGATGTCTTGACCTTCATGACCTGTGAATATCTTATTTTACCTGGTTTAATAAAAAAAAAGTCACAGCTTTTACAGGTGTGATTAAAGACTCTGAGATAAGAAGACGACCCTAGATTAGCTGCAAAGCAGCAGAGCTTAGTCTAATCACAAGTGTCCTCATAAGAGGACAGCAGGGGCCTTAGGACCAGAGAAGATGAGATGGAGCACAAACCAGGCTGCCATGGGGCTACAAACCAAAGTGTGCAGGATGCTGCCCTGGGTCTCTGCCGGCCCACTTTAGACATCTGATCTCTGTAACTGTAAGGTACTGAATATTGCTTATCTCAAGCCACTAAATTTGTGCTCTAATTTTTTACAGCAGCTGCAGTTAAAAAAATGCCACCCCAATACCCCCCACCACCTTCTCTGCCTATCATTGTACGTATTTCTCGTTTCAACTCTGGCCTCCTACAGTAGAATAAAAGATCCATGTGGCCAGGGCCCTCGATCTGTCTTGTTCTCCGCTGTACCTGCAGTACCTAGAACAGTGTTTGTCATGTGCCGAATGAGCCAGCAAAGGACGGACTGAATGAAGCTTTTGTTCTGAAACTCTTGGTGGCAACACGTTTAGAGCCTACACAGGGCCACTCCAGGCAGCAGATGGTGAAGATGCCGGGTGCTGAATCTAGTGTGTGGGGAATGCCCAGCGTTGGCTCCCACTTTCACCCCAAATGGGGGCCTGCAACCCACCTCGGCACACAAGAAACTGATGGCAGAATGTAGTGATCAGGCTCAGGTATCCTGTGTTCAGCTTCCAGCTGTGCGCTGTCTAACCCAAGAATAGTGCAAACCAACTAGGTCACTTAGGGTTTTCCAGCAGCCACACAAATATTTTATATAACCTGAGACATGATCGTGTAAACATGCAAGCAATATAAAAATTACTTCTGGGCTCTGTGACACAGGAGGCTGAGGCAGAAGGATCAGAAGTTCAAGACCAGCCTGTGCAATTTAGGGAGAAATAAAAAAATAAAAATAAAAAATAAGGCTGGGAATGGTGGCACATGCCTGTAATCCCAGTGCTCAGGAAGCTGAGTCAGGAGGATCTCCTCAAGTTTGAAGTCAGTCTGGGCTAAATAGCGAGTGCAAGACCAGCCTGAATACATACTGAGATTCTGTTAAAAGAAAGAGAGAGAGAGAGAGAGAGAGAGACAGAGAGAGAGAAAGAAAAAGAGAGGAAAGAAGAAAGAAAGAAGCTGTGCTATAGCTCAGGAGAAGAGTACCTCTGTGTCTGATCCCCACTACCAAAAGAGATTGCTAATAATATATTTACATTCTTTTCTTTTAATGTACTGAGTCTTCAAACTCCCATGTGTATTTTAAACAGTTTCAATTTAGACATTAAATTTTCAACAGTTAAAATGAAATGTAGTCCCACTAAAACAATCACGTTGTTTTCACAGTAGAATTCATGGCTTCGGTTTTTAAATTAAATGTAAATTAGTTAAAGTTCAACAAAATTTAAAATTCACTCCCTTCTGCACCAGGCACATTTCCAGGGCTCTGTAACCAGCCAGGGTGGCCAGTGGCCACCCCACTGGACAGTGTTGCTCCCCAGCACAAACATTCACAGGCCATTAAGAGCTTATAGATGTCCCTTCAGCTCTCTGACCCTCCTGTCAACTATCAGGCGAGATAATCGGACCTGTTAGGGGGAGTAGATGCAGTCAGGGGTGAAAACTAGCTGGTCACAATAAGTGCTTCATACACTGGAGCAGTTATTACCCCCAGAAATCTCTGCACTGTGCAGGAGACAGGAGACATACTTCCACGTTGCTTGAATCTCTGCTGTGTGCCCTGAACTTCAAAGGTTTGCTTTCACTGGAACTCACAGGTTCAAGGTCAATGCTCCCTGACCTGGCCCACACCCCAGCTGCCCTCCCAGGCTGAGGGAAGATGAGGATGGCAGCCAAGAAGACCCTTTGGGAATCCATGCAGCCTGGGAAGCTGCCACCAACTCCTTCTCCCTCCTTCCTCTGCCCTCTCTGCTCCCTTCCTTCTTTCTCCCTCCCATCCCTCTCTCCATTGCTCTCTCCTCTCCCATTCCCATCTTCTTCCAGAAAATCCTGGGTCTGCTTCTCAGCCTCTTCAAAGATTTGTCAGGAGGGTTTTTTTCAGTTTGATGTTTTCTCCCCACAGTTGTGGAGCTCTTGCCCAGCTACAAGAAGCCCTGGGTTCCATTCCCAGCCTGGGGAGGTAGGGAGGGGTAAGTGCGCACTACCATTGGTTTTTCCTTTATTGGAAATTCCCCACTCACAACACTGCCAGACCTGATTGAAGTGTTTTTCTAATATAAACCTGGCCTTATAAACAGGCTGGGAGGAAACCGCTGCTGTAACCCTCACTTCTGAGATGAGGAAAGAAACAGAGCAAAACTTGCCAGAGGCCATTCGGCTTCTAAGTGGCAGGGCAGGACTTGAACCTGCACAGTCTGAACTCTGGCCCCAGTTTCCATCCACTATCCCGAGCCTGTATGACTCACCACTGCCCACAGGGCACTGTAGAGCAGGACCCTTCTCCTTGTATTCCAATTACAGACACTGGGGCCCAGCCACACACCAGCCTTGGCTCCAGAGACACAGAAATGATTACGGCATCTGCCCTTCCCTCCAGGGGCAGGAGCGCATGGCTAACCCTCCTTTGGCTAGAGCACTGAAAATGCAGAGGAATCACCCTGCCTCCCCATCCTGTGATGGCTTCAAGAAATGAGCAAGAGGTCAGCCAGCAGCTGGCAGAGAGAAAAACAGCACTGTTTCCAGGTGTCACTGCAAAGACTCAGCTCAGAGTGAGGTTTACCAAAGTCAGACAGCCAGTGGTGATGGCTTCTCAGCATCCACTTCTGGTTCCCCCAGTGTGACCTGATGATGGCTGGACCTCTGTCAAGATCCTGAAGGAGCAGCATGATTTGCTGTTAAGGCTCTGAGTCAACAGCTCTGGGCTCACATCTCTGCCCTGCACTTTCTAAACTGAGTCATCTGGGTCAGCCTCTCTCTCTCTCTCTCTCTCTCTCTCTCTCTCTCTCTCTCTCTCGGCCTATGTTCTTCACCATAAAATTGAGATAAAGATGTCAGCTCCACAGTTGTTGTGTGCATTAGACAAGTCATATATGGGACTAGGGGTGCAGCACCCGCCTGGTATTTGCAAGGGCCTGGGTTATATCTCAGCACCAAGAGAGGGAAGGAGGGGAAGAAGAAAGGAAGGAAGAAAAGAAGAAAGGAAGGAGGGAGGGAAGGAGAGAAGGAAGGAGGAAAGGGAGGAAGGAAAAGAGTGAGAGAGAAGAAATACATCAAGTACTTAGCTCAGGACAGAAAATACAGAATGTGGTAGCTATCTTCCTTACTATTTTTTTTAATGGATTGCAGCGTCTCCAGCCAGGTGTGACCTACAGAAACAATACTTAAAAAACAAGCCATTAACTTCGTCCCTCCCCATGTGAAATAAGCAGGAAGATGACCTGTTAGATGCAATAAACTCACCGAGAAATCTGAGTTCTTAAATGTCATTGCCTGAAAAGTCAGGAGCACCCATTTACCCTGAGTGGAAACTGCTCGTTAGAATCACCTGTGCCCAGCCCAGGGCACCTGTTTCTGGCTGCTGGAGAAGACTCAGCAAGGGTGGCTCTTTGCACAGTTTGCCCAGGTCCTCCTGTGGGTAGCCAGTGGTGAGAGGTGCCCAGGGAATGGGGCTCCTTTGAAGAAGGGGTTCTCACAGAGAATAGGGCTGTGATGACCTAGTCACCCATACTATCATCATTCATTCATCTGCATGTCATGGCACACACCTGTAATCCCAGCACTTCAGAGGCTGAGGCAGAAAGATCGAAAGTTTGAGGCCAGCTTTGGCAACTTAGCAAATTAGAAAGACCCTGTTTCAAAATAAAAAGTAAAAAAGAACTGAGGATGTAGCTCAGTGTGAAGGCCCTGGGTTCAAGACCCAGAACAACCACAAAAATTATCTATCCACAATACTCCTGTGTTTTGTATATTTTCAATAGGAATATTGTACTTCATAGTCTTAACTTTTTATGGAAACATTTAAAGTATACTCTAGGTTTAAAAAATTAGTATCATCTGGGTGTGGTGCTGCACACCTGTAACCCCAGTACTCTGGGAGGCTGAGGCAGAAAGGTTGCAAATTCCAGCTCAGTCTGGGCAGTTTAGCAGTTTAGTGAGACTCTGTCTCAAAATTATAAAAATAAAAATGAGGATGTAGCTCAATGCAAAGGCCTTGAGTTTAATCCTTAGTATATCCTCCAAAACAGTTCAGTAGGATGTTCTCCGCATGCCACTACCCAATCCTCAACCACCAACCGTGGCCAGTCCTGCCCTATGCCTGCCCCAGGTCTACCTCCACCAGGACTTGGAAACAAACGTCAGGCGTAAAACATCCCATCTCTCTTACTATGTCTACCTCTAAAGATCAGGGCTCCTTCCTAATACCCCCTCAAAAATGAACCATTCTACCATGTCAATAAATATTCTATAAATGTCCACACTTCTGTCTCGTAAGTACACTTTTGGTTTTCAGGATTGAAATAGGGCTTGTGCACTGGCATCGGCCCGCTTTGTCTTCAGAGCCTCTGCTGTGTGTGCTCCTCAGTGGTGTCACACATTGACACCCGCCCTGGGGACCCAGTTAAGACGCAAACTCTGGCAGAGTGTGCCAGGGTGGAGCCTGTAGCCCTGCATCAAGTGATGCTGTGCTTGCTGGTGCAGAGTACGTAGCCTTCATTTCCGAATAAAAGAAAACATTTTCATATTTAAATGATGAATGTTGGCATCTTGGGTGGACTCAGCCTGGTATAAAATCCCAGAGCTGAAGCACTGCCAGCTTGGAAGGGCGCTGGCTTTGCAAGAAGGGCAGCTGACAGCACTGCTCCTGTGAGTGTCAATGCCAAGGCACACCGGGGGCTCCGGCATGGGCGCCCAACACCAGGCCATCCCGGATTTTGTTCCTGAAACAGTCTTCCCATCCCCAAACCGAGGCCACCTTGTTAAGATTTTTAGGATTCCTAGAAAGGCATAGATTTGCTCAGCTCCTGGCAGGCAGGCAGAAACACACACTGCAGAAACAAGGCAGTTGCCTGTTCTCACAGTTATAGGTTTAATTAAAAAGCCCCACGTCGCCTGGTTCCAAGGACCCTCCACTGATCTGTGAAACCTATTGATTGCTCGCTCTTCCCACAAGATGCAGCAGAAAGAAGACTTTGTCTTCCTTTAATCAGACCTGCTTCCCTCGAAGCTGGCTCTAACAGGGCTGCATGTTCATTGCTGCCCTGTGCTGGCAAGCAGGGCTCTGTGTCCCCAGAAAACCACCTACCTAAGGAGAAAGTAGGTCTCATCCTCATCACCAAAGTCACACTAATAACCAACACCCCATGCTGGGCACTGTACCGAACACACCAAAGACTGTGCATCCTCTCTTCTTGCACAGCACTGTAAGCCACTGGTTTCTGTGTTGTTATGCCCTGATCGCTCCATAGCAGGTTTCCTACAGCAGACAATGGTTCTCTTTTGTACCACTTGTTTTCTTTTTTGTTTTGTGGCACTGGGGATCAAACCCAGAGCCTCACACATGCGAGGTGAGTGCTTTACCACTAAGCTCCCTGGTTCTTTTTAATTTTATCTTTTGAGACAGAGGCTTCCAAAGTTGCCCATGCTGGCCTCGAACTTGTGATCCTCCTGCCTTAACCTCCCAAACAACTGAGACTACAGGCATGTGCCACCACATCCAAATGGCTTATTTTCATCAAAGCCCTTAGCTCTATCATCATATTTATATATTTATCTCCTTCGCCATTGTCTCTACCCCTGGATTGTAAATTCATGAGGGCAAAGATTACCTTCCTCATTCAGAATAGTCTCTGGCAGCAAAAAAGAGCCCTAGCATGTAGAAAGCTCTTGCAGAATGTGCTCTAAGTCTGATGTATCATGTTTACTTTTTCCAGAACCTCTAGGAACACATTAGCCCTATACCCACTTTACAGATGAGGAAACTGAGGCTTGGTGAAGAAAAGCAATTGACCCAAATGAACCCACCCAGAAAGCTATAGAACAGAGATTGAGAACCAAATCTATCTAACTCTAAGAAGGACTGCTAATCTGGGTTTTATGACCCTGTTAACTGGGTTTGTTGTATTTGAATAGGACAAAAAAAAAATTTTATTTTCTTTTTTGGTTTTTTGTTTTGTCTTTTGTGGTACTAGGGATTGAATCCAGGGTTTTTGCACTGACCTGCATTCCCAGGCCTATTTATTTATTTTTATTTTGAGGTTGAGTCTCACTGAATGCCCAAACTGGGCTTGAATTTGTGATCCTCCTGCCTCAACCTCCCAGCCACGTACCAGTGTGTCACCCTTTAAAAACCCAAACCATCTCTTTACTGTCACCAGCCTCTAACTAGAATACAGCATTTCCTTCCGTCATGAAGGCAGGCAGCAAGCTGCTGGAACAGCAGCAGAACCCGCAGCTCTGTCGCCAGGAGCAGGCTGGACATTTCCATGCTCCATTCCATTTGTTGCATAGACCTCAGGATATCATTTACACTCATCACTGCTTTGAAATTACAGTGGTAATAATGTCGCCAAACCAGCACCACCAGAGCTTATTATTTAGTGTGTTAATACAAAGGCACAGTGTTACTACATCACAATTGGACTTTGTAACATTTGGAAAATTGTATTTCCATATAATTGGTTGCTTTTGTAATTCTGTGGATTTCACACTTAGAAGTGGCTCTCCAGATACCCAAGAGGTCCACCATGCAGAAAAGATGCAGGGCTCAAGCTCCAACTTCCTAACCACCAGTAACTCCTGACTCAGGCCAAAGGTGGGCATCAAAAGGAGCCCTGAGCAGGAGCCCAACTCTCCTCCTTTCAAGGCCACAGATCATGAGGCCCAGCCCTGAAGTGTGACCTGGCAGGACATGCGACAAGGCAAACTCTTGGGTCTGAATTGGGATCCAGGTAGTCCTGGCAGCAGCCTGACACATTTTCAGCTGTACCATGCTGCCACCTAAAGACACAGCATTTCACATCAAGTCTCGGGCTGTCACTGAGTGAGGGACCACTTGGAGAAGTGTGTGCATTGGGTACAGGCTCTGTTCCCTAGCCTCGTTCTCACAAACAGTAATGATGCCCACACACAAGCAATTAGACAGCCACCTGGACAGCCAATATGGAGGGGTCTGGTAAAATTGGGCTGATAATTCCATCACCAACATCCCTAGCATACATCCAAGAAGAGTGGGCCCAACCTTGGAGACATGTTTGAACCACCAGAGGACATCTAACCCTACGGATGCAACCCCAGACCACTAAGCTAGGCAGGAGGGGTGGGAGATCACTTGCCTAGCATATGTGAGGTCCTGAGTTCCATCCCAGAACAGGGGGAGAGGGGGTAGGGAGGGGAGGGTTGTTGAGTCAAAAAAAACTCAAATTGCAAAACAGACATATATCATGCTACATTTTGGCTGTTTTAGAACACTAACAATGTGTTCAGATGTATATGACAGTATTTTTAAGGTTTTTAATGATACACACCATGTGTATAAGGTGATCACATCTTTGGGGAGCAGGAACTGGTATGGTGGCTAAAGGGACTTCTGTTTTGCACTTTTAAAAAAAATAATATGTTTACATTTTATACAGTCAATTAAAATTGATTCTAAAAAAATAGTGCATTTTCAAAGATTCTAATAATAAGCTGGTCACAGTGGTGTACATCTGCAGTCCCAGCTACTCAGGCTGAGGCAGGGGGATCACTTGAACCCATGAGTTTGAGACCAACCTGGGCAACATAGTGAGACCCTGACTTTAAAAAAAATTCCATGATGTCTTTGCATTATACTAGGCTGAGGGGAGATGAATCAGTGTAGGAGGCTTCATGGGAGTCAAGGCAACCTGAGCTGGGCACAGCTGTCTGGGAGGCTGATGCGGAAGGATTTCAACTTAGTGAGCAACTTAGTGAAATGCAGTCTCAAAATAAAAAGGACTGGAGGAAAAAAAGAAGGACTGGCTGTACAGCTCAGTATGAGAGCACTTGCCTAGCATGCATGAGACCCTGGGTTCAATCCTCAGTACTGCATAAATAAATACATGGAACCAGAATACAGTTTTCTGAGTCCTATAATAGGGGAAGAGCTGTAAGGATACAGAAAGTAGCTCTTAACTGTACTGGCTAGCACTGCTGCGTAACAAATCATCCCAAATCTCAACAGCATAAAGTAGCCATTTGATTGCACTTGTGCTTATGCTGTGGGTCAGAAATTCAGACAAGCAAATTGAGACTATTTAATGATGTCTAGAGCTTAGCTCTAGTCAGTAAGGTTGGAGGGGACCAGGCTGCCATCCTGTACATCTGGAGGCTTCTTACTGACATTTGGAGTCTATGGCTGGCTGTTGGCCGGCATCACTGCAGGGGACTGTCCATGGTGTCTCTACCTGTGGGCTAGATCCCTCACAGCATGGCACTAGCTCCAGTAGTGAGCATTCCCAAGGAGAAAGACAGCGTGTGTGGTGATCTGATGCTCCTGCCTCAGGTCACATAGCATCACTTCTGATGCATGGAGTAAAGAGGTCACAAAGCCATACCCACATTTGAGGGAACAGGATGGAGGTCTCACCCTTCAAAGAGAAGAGGATGAAGGTCACCTTGTAAGAAGAGTAGCAAGGAGGGAAATATCACAATCCGCTGTGGAAAATGCCACCTGTTGCACTAACCTATCCCTCACAGGCAAAGGAAGAGGAAGTCAGTCAGAAGAGGTCTCTGGGGCTGGACATGATGGCAGATATTTGTAACCCTAGCACTTAGGAGGCTTAGGCAGAAGAATCGAGAGGTAGAGATAAGCCTTGGTTACAGAGCAAGTCTCTGCCTCAAAAAAAAAAAAAAATGAGGGGCAATGCTGCTTTCTTGGGAAAAGAGATATTGAAGCTGAGACTAAAAGGATGGCTAGGAGTTAACCTGAAAGGAGAAAAAAGCCATTCCAAGAATATTGGTCAGCTTTCTGCTGCGGAGGCAAAGGCTCTGACACCGGGACACACAGAGGGTTGTGTCAGCTCACAGCTTCCGAGGTTTGACTTAAAGGCAAGAGCAGAGCTCTTCACCTCATGGCAACCAGGAAGCGAAGAGACAGCCAAGAGGAAGGAGCAGGGGCCCGGATAGAGCACCATGGCCTACCCAGGATGAGCCTCACTTAGCTCCTAAGCATCGCGCAAGCCAGTCAAGTGGACAGTCAAAATTAACTAAGCTCAAAGTCTGCAAGTGAGCAATGAGGCCAGGGTCATGAGGTGTGGTTAGGGAGCGGCTGCCCAGTATGGCTACAAGAAAGGTGAGGAGCAGACAGGAAACAGAATGCCGTGGGATCTCAAACCCCCTGCAGCATCTGGGTCTCAAGTCCAGAGGCAAGAGGAGCCCCTGACGAGCGTCAACCAGGGGACATAGGTGTCCTGTAGAATAGAGGAGCAAGAGAGGGTGCAGAGGCCAGTGAAACAGTCACTGTGACCACCAGAGACAGCTGCGGGAGCAGTGGGGGTAGAGAAATGTGGACAGAGCTGAGAGACGCTTTGGAGGTGAAACTAAACTGATGAATGTGGTGACAGATTCAAATTGACACCCAAGGAATCCACAAAATGGACCCCTCTACCTCTCACAGTCCAGTCAGACCCTGCTGATGGGAGCCCAAGCCAAGGGCCTGTAGCCCCCCAGGCTCTCTCTGGACTAGAAACCTCTAGATAAACAAACCTCTGGCTGAAGAAGCTGCCTTCCGGGAGACAGGAACATCCTGAGACACAGCACCCCCAGCCCCAAGATTAGAATAAGGCCCTGGCTCACCACATCCAAGTCCCTTGTGCTCTAACATTCAGTATCCTACAAGGCACTCAGTGACAATTAGTGGGAGGTTGTACATACAGCGCCTGATTGGATATGAGGTCCTAGACCCACATCATGAATCAATTACTCTGAGTAGTGCAACTTCCACCCTGACTCCCCAGCCCCAGGAAAGTGCCTCCTTCTTTCCCACATCCACTTCTTTCTTCCCACTGAATACATTGTGACCAGCATATTTTCATTAGCAACTCTGGAAGCAGGGCTGCTTCCCTGTCAGTGGTGAGTCACACTGCTGGTTCCCACAGGGACAGGACTGAGCATGGTTAAGGATTCCCCACCCTCCAGGCATTGCTCCCCGGCCCTGCTCCAAGGTCCCACAAGCCAGAGCCCCTGGAAACAGAGCTCCCCATCTTCAGCCACACGGGGCATGTTGGGTAGTGCCAGTGTAGATGCCCTCATCCTGTGGTGCAGAGCTTCTCCAGCAGTGCCAGGGTGCTGCGTTCTTGCACAGGGAGGGGACACCAAACAAAAATGTGTGGGAGAAAGTCCTGGCCAAAAGGCACAAGGCTGTGATCCCAGCACTTAGAAGACTGAAGCAGAAGGATCAAGGCCAGCCTGGGCTACAGAGTGAGACCCTGTCTCAGAAAAACAAAACAAAACAAAAAAACATATATAAGAGAAGATGATGAGAATACACAGGAGGGTTTAAGTAAAGAAGCAGAGAGGGATTCCCAGGTGGAGGGATGGAAGAAGGGTGTTGTGCATTTAAACAGGGCCGGTCTTGTTGAGAAGGAGACTTTGAAAAAGACCTGAAGGAAGTGCCTGAGCAAGCCACAGGGTGCCTGGGAGGGCGTCCCGCAGGCAGGAACAGAATGGATGCCAAGGTCTGGGGCAGGCATGGGCCTGGGGGGCTAAAGCTGCAGCAGCATCGAGGTTTAGGTCTAAATGCTCTCTAGATGTCTCACATTCGGGGCTGAGTTTGGGGAAGGCAGTTGAGTCCAGAGCAGTGCAGCGTCCTCAGTAGAATTAATCCATTGATAGGACTGCAGTTCAGCGGCATTTTGGGGAAGCCTGAAAATTTAGGCCTAGCTGAAGGTAGTGGGGGAAACGGCCTTTGGGACTCTGTCTGCCCCTGGCCCCTTCCTCCCTGGTTCCCCTCTCTCTGCTTCCTGGCTGCTGTGGAGTGAGCAGCTTTCCTGCCTCACAGTCTTCTGCCATGACACTTCTGCCTCAGAGCCAGCCATGAACTGAGCCATGAAATGCTGAGCCAAATAAACCCCTCCTCCCCTCAAGCGATCTTCTCTGGTATATGGTCACAGCCATAAGATGTTAACACAAGTGATTTCTATCTTACCCAGAAAAAGAAGAGAAAGCCTCTGGTGATGAGAGACCTTAGGAATGCAGCCCTGCCCCGGGGCCCACAGCCAATCTCCCTACTCCATCAGGCTCCAGGTGCTCCGGTTCCCACAGCTTCCTAAACACACTAGGTGTGCCCAGGCCTCAGGACCTTTGTACTGCCTACACTCTTTGCCAGAAAGGCCTTCTCCTGATATCTCCCGGACTTGTGGCCTTTGTTTCCTCTGACCTTTATTCAACAGTCAGCTTCCAGCAAGCCCTTCCCAGGCCACCCATGTGAGCCAGGAGCCTCCTCATGCCACAGTGAGCAGCCCGTGCCCTCCGTCTTTGCTCATGGCCTGCTCTGTGCTGTCTTTGGTTATGGCCTGTCTGCTTCTTGCTGGTCTCTCCCCACCCCCCCCCCCCCCCCCCCCCCCCCCCCGTGCCTGTTTCTGGTGTGTCCCCAGGGCCACACCTTGAAGGAACCACCCCTTCCTTGGTATGTGTTGAATTTAATCAGTGAAGCTTCCAGTCATTTATCCAACACCTGCTCTGGGCTTTGCATTCAAGTGACTCCACAGCACTCAACGTGGTCAAGTCCCCTCCAATTTAATGAGGAAACTGAGGCCCAAGGGACAGGCACAGTCCAAGTTTGCTCCCTTACAGAGGGAGAGGGCAGAGTTCAGCACAGTCCAAGTTTGTTCCCCGGAAAAGGGAGAGAGTAGAGCCAGAGGGAACTTGGCCTGGGTTGGAAACCTCTCCTGGCCACACAGAGGGAGAGACCTCACTTCACTTTCTCACTAGCACATTTTTATGACAGCCAGGGAGACATGCACATTCCCCCAGGGAGCTGGTGCACACACACGCCGCCGAACTGTAACCCTTTTTACTTTTCTTTCCCTTTCCCCTCCCTCTCCTTCCCTCCATCTCTGGATCCCTGTTCTCTCTGCATAATGTCTACTCTTCTGTTTCCTATCATCTGTCTTTCAGTTTGCTCTTTAAATTGTTGATCCTTTGGGTTTCTCCTGTGGAGAAACCATGTGATAGTTAACCATCCGTGTCTGATATTTTCCACTCAGCACTGTGCTGGAGACCTGACTTAGACCAGAGCCTTTGGCTGCCGCTGGGCTGAGGTTTGGTGCTTCAGGAAACAGAATGCCATGGTCCAGCCCTCGCCTCGCCCCTGCCCAGACCATGACAAGACAGTGCCAGCCTGTGGCTGCTCAGCGACTAAACTCAAAAGTGCTCAGGTTGGCTGGGTGGAGTGGTACACCCTTGTCATCCCAGCGCCCCAGGAGGCTGAGGCAGGACCATTGCAATTAGGAACTCAGCCTAACTCAGCAGCTTAGCACGACCCTGTCTCAAAATTTTAAAAGGTGATGTAGCTCAGTGCAAAGGCCCTAGATTCAATCCCCTGTACTGAAAAAATAAATAAATAAAAATCAAAGTGTTCCAATTGCCTCCAAAAGAATTTAAGAACTTTTCATGAAGAATGGTCACATTTATTTGGTGACTTCCATTCTACCTGCTGCTGCTCTCTTTGGAAAACCTGCATTTGTCTCTATTTTTAAAAAGAAACAATCTGCTGGTTTGCAGTTCAAAGAGGAATCATTCGTGGTACTTTCCAACTCATGGTGAAACTCCTGCCTCAGTCTCCCAAATGCTGGGGGTTACAGGAATGTGCCACCACACCAAGCTCTCTTTTCTTCTCTTTCTTTTTTTTTAACAAGTAACAGAAATGTATCATTTTAACTATTCTCATATCTAGAGACCTGAATGCAAGGTGTTCCTGGGTTGGTTCCTTTTTTCATAATAGTAGTAGAATATGTTTGGTGCTTTCCTACTTCTAAGTCAAATCTGGGACTCCGTGTGGTCCTGAAACCCACCTCCTTTTTCCCACCAGCCCTGCCCATCTGTTGGGTGCCTCTGAGCAGGTCCTGGCCTCCCCAGCCAGCCTTGGGCCTGGGTCTCTGTTGGACCATGATCTCTGGCACTCCCCTCTGCATGGCACACTGGAAACCTG
Source organism: Hydrochoerus hydrochaeris (assembly GCA_004027455.1). Classification (NCBI taxonomy): domain Eukaryota; kingdom Metazoa; phylum Chordata; class Mammalia; order Rodentia; family Hydrochaeridae; genus Hydrochoerus; species Hydrochoerus hydrochaeris. The sequence goes on along the minus strand of PVLA01007730.1, from coordinate 31,630 downwards.
GTTGTGTCCCCACCAGCAAGTCCTCTCCTGGGGCCCAATCCCCTGCTTTTAGAACTGGGAAGGGTGTGGAAGGAGATGAATCCTATGCTGAGAAGAGCCCCACACCAGTTCAGACCCACCTGAGTTCAAATCTCAGCTGTGACCCAATGAGCTATATTGTCTCAGGCAAGTCCCTTCACCTCTCTGAGCTGCTTTCAAGTTCCCTTATGGCTGAGTCTCATTTTTGATAATCCTGTGGGCATGAAAGTTCCCTCGTAGCCCCAAGTCAGAACACAAAATTCATAAGTTATCTTACACAGCAAATGGAGGGAGGTAAGCAGTCCTTGCCTGTCCCCGTTACCTTGTTGAAGGGTCACTGACCGGTGATACAGGCTGAGCAGCAGAGCAGAGGAGCAAAGGGATACAGTCATTGGATGCCCTGTGTCCAGGCCCCCTCATCTGAGGGCTTCATCCTCCCTGTGTCAGCCCAGGGGACCTAGCACTGCCCTGCAGAGGGAACTCACAGCTGCAGGCAAGGTGTCCTGCCCACTCTGGAGGCTTGAGAGATGGGTCACCCCAAGACCACAGGACCCCTCAGGCCCTGCCATAAAAGAGCCCAGGGCCTAGGTCAAATGGGACCCCTCCCAAGACACAGCCCCCCATCTGCTGAGAGGCTGCTAATTGCACAAAGGCCTGGTGTGAACACTGAATATTTGCGTGCATAGTTCTTAAGACAATAGGAAAATCCACTTACTCCAGCATCACCAAAAGGAGTTTTTGTTTAAAGCTTGCTGGTGGGGACACAGCCAAAGACTGATATGCTGCCAGTTAGCAGAATTCCCCCAACAGACTTGGAGAACCTCAAGAATGGCATAGAAGTGGGTGAAGAAGCAGAATTCAAAGAAATTTTATTGAGATCACAAAAGGCCTCCTAAATGACTGGTTTGCCTTAAAAAGCAAAGAAGCAGAGGCCAATAATACAGCAATGACTGCTAGTAATGGGCACCACAAACAGTTCCACAGTCTATGCAGACAGCTAGGGGGAAAAAGCAACCTCGAGCCAGGTGCAGTGATGTACGCTTGTAAACCAAGCTGCATGGGAGGCTGAGGCAGGAGGATCCTGAGTTTGAAGCCACCTGGGGCAACTTAGTGAGGCCCCATCAAAATAAAATAATAAAATAAAATAAAATGGGCTAGCGATATGGCTCAGTGGTCTCCGTTATTCTGCATGTGTATGTGTGACACATATGACATATATCAGCATGTCCCTATGTGTGTGCATATGTATATGTCTGCATGTGTATATCAGCACAGATGCCCAAAAATATTGGTTGAATGAGTGGACAGATTCAATTCACGAGTACAATATTACTGGTCCTCCTGCCCTCAGGACGACTCTCTTTTTCCTAGGACCAGTGACACTCCCAATCGTGCCTGGTAAAAATTCTAAGCCAGCATCCCACACCCCTCCCAGTCTGGTCCCAAGCGCTAGGAGAGCATCATGTAGAATATTTGCTGTCCTGTGCTGCCACCTCGCGGGAGTTCTGGAGGACTGCATAATCCCGTTTGGGATTTTCCCAGGGCACAATCATGTAATTTCATGTTAGAAAGAAAAATATATATATATACAGTGCTCAGAGGTGCCAGGCAAAAATCATAGCAAAGCGCATGATGAAGTCAGGGCTGGTTAGAGTACGGGTCTTCCCACGCAGCTCAGGCGGGCTTCAATCTCACAATCCTCAGCCTTCTGAGTGTTGGGACTACATTTGTGCACAACACCTGGCTTGAAAACTCAAACGATGAAAACACTGTGCTGACTCAGTTGTGCAGAATCCAGAGATGTTATGTAGGTCAAGAAAGTGCATCAGGTGTAGCCAGGAAGGCTGGAGCAGGAACCACCAGAGCGCATGAAAGAACCTCCGTCTGACTCCCTCTGAGGGACCCACGCTGGTGCCTTCTCTCCTCTCTAGGGCTGGCTTTGCACAGACCAGAAAGACCCTCTAAGTCACACATCAAGCCTCTCACAAACATGCCAGATCATTTCACTTCCAAACAGCCCTGTGAGAGAGGGGTGGATCTGGTTAGATAAAAAACAATAAGATGAATGTCCACTTTGTATGCTTTAATTTTGTAACTTGAACAACTATGTCAAGGAAGACAATATGTAATTTATCAACTAGTGATTTCTTAGTTTATTTTTTTCTGAAATTCTGTATTGTTTCTACCCCTTTTTTTGTTTTGCTTTTTTTCTCTTTAAATAAAATTAAAAAAAAAAACAAACAATAAGAAGAGATCTGTAGGAAAACCATAGGGTAGGAAAAGCTTCCAGAACAAATGAAGAGCCAGATAACCCCACCTTGGAAAGCACCAGGACAGGACAGCTCATAAAACCTGGGAAAAGGAACCCAGGGACCCTCACTAGGTCCAGACTGTCGGCCCTAAAGGCAAATTCCGCAACACAGGGATTGCCCTGCTGCCTGAATTAGGTGACCATCTCAGAGCAAGGGTCTCTGCCAAGCAGTCCTAAGCTACGGCGCCCCCATGTCGCAGACAAGGATATGGAAACTAAAGAGTTATGACACAGCAGATGTGCCAAGCTGGGCCTCAGGATCCCCAGGTTCCATCTTGGCATTGGGGAAACCAGTGTGTCATGAGTGGCCCTCCCAGGACACCGTCCTAGCTCTGCACTGCGCTCTGCCATGATGGTGTCTCAGCACCTCCCCAGCCTCCATGCACCCTCTGCGTTCCTGCTGACTCATGGCTGCTGCTCACTCACACTTCTGCTGACTTAGGATTCCTGTCAATCTGTGGTTCTGCTCACCAGAGCCTCTGCTGACTAAAGGCATTGTGCCAGAGGCTTAGAGGCTGCTTTTGCTAAAAATTCTGACACCTAGCTTGGCCCTGTAGAGACCCAAAGGCTAACTTCTATCTTGCGTTTACATCTGTCTCCTATGCTACCTTAAACTTTAGGCCCAGTGCTTGCTCAACTCTACATGTAGACAGGTTAATCATTTAAGGAGTGTTTGTTAAAAGCAGATTATCCTCTCCATTCAAGGCTGAAGGCACCAAGATAAAAGTAAAGAAGATATCCTCAAGATTTGTAACAGCATTTGGGATGCTGAGGCAGGAGGACCACCATGAGTTCAAGGCCAGCCTGACCTACATAACAAGACCCAGTCTCAGGAAAAACAAAGATTTGCAGAGACATCATGATTAACTGACTGTCAAGCACCACTTTAACAATATCCTGTTTCAGACCAGGACGTCCCTAGAAACCCAGTCACTGACCTCACCCTGAAGGAAGGCCTCATTGTTGACCTAACTCCATCATGCCTTTCTGATTTATTTCTGAGTCATTCTTTCCCGTACCTTGCATTCCAGGAATGTCAGATGTGAAATAAACTTCTTGTGATAAGAGCTGAAACTAAATCAGATGTGGTAAGCAATCCCAGCTACTAGGGAGGCTGAGATAAAAGAAAAGAAAATTACAAACTTAAGCTCAGCCTGGGCCACTTAACAAGACCCTGTCTCAAACTAAAATTTTACAAAGGACTGGAGATTTGAAGAGCATTTGCCTAGCATTCACAAGGCCCTGGGTTGAATCTCCAGCACACACACACACACACACACACACACACACGAATAGAAACTACCACCATGCAGTGGTACTACCTTGTCTCATATAGGGCTTTGCATGACCAACAATCAGCCAGAACGAGGCCTGACCAAGCTCGCTAGTAGTGCTAGACCCTTACTCTGACCCTTGCCCCTTCCCTTTAACACTTAAAGACGGGGTGTAGAACATTCCTGCCCAGCATGGCCACACTAAATAAAATAAATCCGTCCTGCATTCACCGTGCTGGTCTTCTGTTGACTCACCTGGGATACACAGCTAAGGACTCCAGAGGTGGAGCTCTGGCTTGGGACCCTCACAACAGCTTCTGCTTATAAATTTTCTTCAAATGAGAAGGGGAACAAGGGAGTGGGGAGGGGAAAAGGAAAGAAGGGACAAGAAAAGAAAGAATAAAAGGAAACAAACGGAATCAAAGCTTTTGCAAATAGGGAGAGGATAAGGGGATGAAAGGAGGAGAATGAAATAGGGAGAAGAACCAAGATATACCATGTATAGTCACAAATTCCCTGATGGATCTGCTCATTATGTACATCTAAAACACACCAATAAAGTTTTTTAAATGCAGAAAATTAAACTTTTCCTTCTGCTTCTGATCCTGATACTGTTAATCCTTTATCTGTCTCTGTGAAAATTCTCCAGAAGAAAGGAACTCACCCAGCTACCTCACATACCAAGTGGCCTAGACACTGTCTGCCCTTCAGCCGGACACTGACTCCTGTCCAGTCAGCTGAGTCCCACATCGTGAGGAGCAAAGTGGGATAACCGGCAGAGAACCCCTCCAAGGACCATGGTGCGGCAGTGATGAGATGGACTGGGCTGGCATGCCACCAGATTCTCTGGCTCCAAGTCTTTCCCTCTTGAGTATCTGCTGCCCTGCCCCATGGATCAAAAAAACAGCTAATACTATACACACATGAGCTCTATTATACCCTGACCATATTCCTGGATGTGGCCTCTTTAGTTGTGCCCACTTCCCAGCAGTAAAAATTCATTTAGAAAGGATCAATAACATACTTGAAGCCAGCCATGGTGGCACACAATTATAATCCTAGCACCCGAGAGGCTGAGGCAGGAGGATTGCCATGCATTCTAAGTCAGCTTGGGCTATATAGTGGGTTCAAGGCCAGCCTGTACTACAAAATGAGACCAAACATAGTTGAAGTTATATTTCTGGCAAGCAGCAGGGTAAGATCTAAGTAATGATGCTCTTTGACTTGTGATAGGGTTCCTTCCCAATAACCCATCATAAGTTGAAAATATTGGTCCACTACCACAGGCCCAGAAGACAAGAGGCCATACCCTGAGGCACCACTGCCATCAAGTAAGCATCTGTGAGCCACTGTTTCACAACTCTCTGCCACCCTGGGAACCTCAGATTAGAGGGACCCAGGTACCTAGCCCAATCACCTGTACTGTGGGATGGGCAGCCAGCTGATTTAGAAGAACACAGGAAAATGTCAAGACAAAGAAGAAAGGTACAATCTGAGACCTGCAGCCCACCTAGAACAAGTCCAGGAGACACAGACACAAAAGAAATTAGAATATCATCTGAAATGGTAGCAATTGAAGTAAAGAAACAACTTAGTGCTTATATTGTTTGATTAACTTTGCATGCCTATATCTAGTAGTCTGAGCAACTATTTAGACAATAACAATGTGTAGTATAGTAACTATTGTTGATTTCTTACTGTCTTGTTTTTTAAATCCAATATCATTCAAATTGTCTTATTTTGTTTCATGTTATTGTTTTTTTTATTTTTTAAATTAAAAATAAATAAATAAATGGAAAATATTGTAAGCCAGAATTTCATTGGATATCCTTCAGCCAATATTCAGCCTAACTTACCTTAAAAATGTTCAGAAAACTTAGGTTAGCCTACAGTTGGGCAAAATTATGTAACAGAAAGATGTTTTTTTAAATAAAGTGTTGATATCACCAGTAATTTACTGAAAAGTGTACTGATAGTGAAAAACTGGAAAATTGTATGGGTACATTTTCATACCACTACAGCCAGGTGTAAGGAAACACACCTGTAATCTCAGCACTCAGAAAGATCAAATGCTAAAGGTCAGCCTGAACAACACAGCAAGACTCTGTCTCAAAATAAAAAGTTCAACACTATAAACAGAGCCATCATAAATTGGAGACCATCCATAACAAGTCCTTACCTATTACTTTAAATGTAAATGGCTTAAACTTTCCAATCAAAACATATAGAGTGGCTGAATGAATTGGGGAAAAAAGCTTTTTAAATAATTAATTTTTTAAAATTAACTTTATTGGTACACTTGTGATACACATAAAGATCACATTCATTGTAAGGAATTTGTACATGTACATAATATATCTTGATTTTTCTTTTTTCTCTATTCCCCTCCCCTATTCCCCTCCTTTTCCTTATTTTATAGAAAAAGGGTAAAACAAAATTTCATAACAAGATGATAGGAGAATAACAATAGTTAATACATTGCATATTATTATCTTCAAAGTAGTTTACTCAAAGTACAAGATATGGGAATAAAAAATTCTCCAATTGATATAAGCACAAACCTTCCTTTTCTATGAACTAAGAAATACAAACAATATAACTAACTTGCATTTTTTTCTCCCTTTTCTCTTCCTTTCCCTTTTCCACATACTTGTTCTGTTTTCTTTCTGAACAATTTCTTCCCATTTCACAATATTGATTGTATACTTTAGACTTCACTCTTTCAATTTCTCACATCAGGGACACAATACAATGTTTACACATGAGTCTGATTTATTTCACCAACAAATAGATCTCAAGTTGCATCCATTTACCTATAAAAGTCTCAAGTTTATTCTTCTTTATGGCTCAGTAGCACTCTGTTACATAAAAATACCACATCTTATTTATTCGTTTCTCACATTTGGGCATTTGGGTTGTCTCCAGGATTTAGCTATTATAAATCATGCTGCTATACACATGGGTGTAAATGTATCATTATGATATGATGTTTGTAATTCTTCTGGGAAGATACCCAAGAGGGGAATAGAATGGTATCTCTAATACTAGTTTTTTGAGGAACCTCCATACTGATTTCCAGAAGGGTTTCTCTCCTTCTTTACAAAAGTTTTGTTTCCATCTTTTTCCTTCTAATCTTTTTCTCCTTTTCCTTTCCTCCCTTTCCCCTCCTTCTCCTTTGTTTCCCTTCCCATTTGAATATTTTCTTCCTACTTCTCATTATCTATTATCCACTTTGGTCCTCATTTATACTTTCAGTTTCTCACATAAAAGAAACAACATCATATTTAAACACATGTGTTTGATTTATTTCATTTAAAGGTATGGTCTCAGAGTGTACCTATTTACCTATATATCTTTCAAGATTTTTACCTATCTTTATGGCTTATTGTACATTAAAAACCACATTTTCTTTTTTCATTAATCTGATAATGGACATCTGGGGCTGTTTCCAAGATTAGCTATTACAAATTGTGCTTCTATAAACATAGGTCTGCATATACCACTGTGGCATGATGCTTTTAAATCTTAGGGGAAAATACCAAGAAGGGGAATAGCTGGGTCAAATGGAACCTCTGGTTTCAGATTTAAGAAATCTCCACCTGATTTCCATATTGATTACACCAATTTATACTTTCATCAACAGTGTAGAAGAGCTTTTTCCCCCACAGCCTGACCAGCATTTCTTATTGATTTCTTGATAACAGCCATTCTTTCTGGAGTGAAATGGAATCTCAGTGTAGTTTTAATTTGCATTTCTTGAATGATCAGTGATGTTGAACATTTTTTCATATATTTATTTGGCACTTCTTCATCTGAGAAATGTCTATTCATTTCAGATTACTGTTTTGAATGGGGGGATGCCTTTATACTAGGGGATGATTTTTTCAAGTTTTTTGTATATTCTGGATATTAGTCCTTTGTCTGAGGAATAGCTGATAAATATTTTTTCCCACTCTGTGCATTGTCTATTCACTCTATTGGTCTTTTATTTTGCTGTGCAAAAGCTTTTCAATATGATGAGATCCCATTTGTTGATTCTTTGTAATATTTCCTGTGCAGAGTTTTGTTTATAAAGTCTTTGCCTACACCCATACCTTCAAGAGTTTACTTATTTTGTCAACCAGCAGCTTAAGTGTTTCTGTTTGAATATTTAGATCTTTGATACATTTCTATTTTAGTTTAGTGCATAAGTGATATGAGTCTACGTTTAATCTTGGGAATGTGGAAAGTCAGTTTTCCCAGCACCATTTATTAAAGAAGTTTCCTTCCAGTGAAGATGCTTGACTCCTTTGTCAAAGATAAGCTAGTTGAGTGTGTTTGGAGTTGTTTCTATATCTTCTATTCTGTTCCATTTATCCTTGGTATTTTTTCCATTGCCATACTGTTTTTGTCACAGGAGCTCTGTAGTATAATTTCAAGTTGTGGATTGTGATGCCTCCTGCCTTGCCTTTGTTGCCCAAAATTGCCTTTGCTATTGTATGTGTCTTCTGGTCCCAAATGAATTTTAGGATTCTTTTCACTAATTCTGTGAGGTATGCTATTGGTATTTTTATTAGGATTGCATTGAATCTGTTATAATAGCTTTGGAAATATGGAAATTTTCACTATACTTATTCTGCCTATCCAAGAACAGGGGCTATCTTTCCATCTCCTGATACCCTCTTTGATTTCCTTTTTCAGAGTACTGTAGTTTTCAATATAAAGGTCTTTTAATTCCTTCATTGGACTGATTCTTAAGTATTTCTTTTTTCTTTTTTTTTTTTTTTTTTTTTTTTTTTTTTTTTTTTTTTTTTTTTTTTTTGGCTATGGTGAAAGGTGTTATTTCCCTAATTTCGGTCTCAGTGAGTTTATTATTTATGTACTGGGATGCTATAGATTTTTGAATGCTGATTTTGTACCCTGATACTCTACTGAATATTAAATCTAGGAATCCTTTGGTGGAGTTTGGGGGTCTTCTATGTAGAGTGCCATGTCATCCCCAAGTAACAATAATTTAACTTCTTCCTTTGTTATCTTTATTCCTTTTATTTCTTTCTCTTGGCTAATTGCTCTGGCTAAAGTTTCCAGAACTATATTGAATAGGAGGTGTGATAGTGGACATCTTTGCCTTGTTCCTGATATTAGAGTGAAAGTTTTCAGCTTTTGACCATTTAGTGTGATGTTGGCTTTTGTTAGATTGAGATGAAAACTTTCTATTCAAATTTTTGTAGGCTTTTTGTCATAAATGGATGTTGGGCTTAATCAAATGCTTTTCCTGCATCTATTGAGATGATCATGTGGTTTTTGTTCTTGGTTCCATTCACAGGCTGTATTACATTTATTGGTTTGCATATGTTGAATCATCCCTGCATTCCTGGCATGAATCCTACTTAGTAATGGCATATAATCTTCTTGATGATTTACTGCATTCTGTTTCCCAGAATGTGAATAGCCTGTAGTTCTCTTTTTTCATGGAGCCTTCTCTGGTTTTGGTATCAGGGTAATTATTGCTTCCAGGAATGAGTTATTAAAGCTCATGAGGAGTAGTGGCATTAATTCTTCTCTAAATTTCTTATAGAATTCAGCAGCAATCTGGGCATGGTGGCGCACACCTGTAATCCCTGCATTTGGAAGGCTGAGGCAGGAGGATCGCTGTGAGTTCAAGGCCAGCCTGGGCTACATAGTGAGTTCAAGTTCAGCATGAATTACAGAGCAAGATACTATCTCAAAAAAAAATTCAGCAATAAATCCATAAGGACCTGGGCTTTTCTTTGTTAGTTCTTTTTTAATTACTCCTTCAATTTCATTAATTAATACTGGGTTATTTAAAATTTTTATATCTTCTTGATTCAGCTTTGGTAATTCACATGTATCTAGGAATCTTTCCATTTCTTCTGTTTTCCATCTTATTAGAGTACAATTCTGGAAGTAGGTATTGATTGTCTGCTGGATTTCTGCAGGGTCTGTTGTGATATTACCCTTTTCATTCCTAATTGCATGAATCTGATTCTTTCCTTTTTTTGATAAGGTTGGTTAAGGGGTTGTCAGTTTTATTTAATTTTTCAGAAAACCAGCACTTCAATTCATTGATTCTGGTTTGTTTGGGGGTTTTTTGTTGTTATTGTTGTTGTTGCTTTGGGGTTTTTTTTGTTTTTTGTTTTTTGTTTTTGTACTGGGGAATTGAACTCATGACCTAGCACTTGCCAGGCAGGTGCTTATGCCAATGAGCTAAATCCCCAGCCCCTAATTCATTGCTTCTTTATATTGTTTTCTTAATTGCATTAGTTTCTGTTCTGAGCTTTACAATTTCCTCCCTCATATATGTTTTGGATTTAACTTGCTCTTCTTTTTCTAAAAGTTTGAGGTTCAACACTAGGTTATTTACTTGAGCTTCTTCTGTTTATCTGATATGGGAGCTCTCCATTATAAATTTCCCTCTTAGTACTGCTTTTATTGCATCTTATAAGTTCTGGTATGCTTGGGTCACATTATCATCTAATTGTAGAAATTGTCTAATTTCTTCTTTAATTTTATCTGTTATTCATTGGTTGTTCAGGAGGGTGTTTATTTTCATTTGTTTACACTGTTTTCATGATTTCTTTTGCCACTGATTACCAATTTTACTGCACTATGTTCTGATAATATGCATGGCATAATTTCACTTCCTTTGCATGTTCTATGGGCTAGTAGGTGGTCTATTTTGGAGAATGTCCTGTGTGTAACTGAGAAGAATGTGTATTATCTTGTAGGGTGGAACATTCTGTAGATATCTACTAAGGCCATTTGTTCAAAGTTCTGGTTCAGCTCTGATTTTTTTTTTTCTTTTTGTCCAGTTGATCTGTCTATTTGTGACTGTGGGGTACTCAGGTCCCTCATTACAATTGTATTAGTGCTTATTTAATGCTTAAAATCCTTTAATGTTTGTTTTTTACAGTTGGGTGTGCTATAATTTGGTGCATATATATTTATAATTGTTATATCTTCCTCTTGGATTGCTCCTTTGAAGTGTGTAGTGACCTTCTTTGTCTCTTCTGATCAGTATTGGCTTGAAATCCACTTGTCTTCAAATAGAATACCTACCTCTGCTTTTTTCTGTGTTCCTGTTGCATGGAATATTGTTTTCCATCCTTTGAATTTCTCTATGAATCTCTTTGTGAGTTAAATGTACTTCTTGTATGCAGTATATTGTTGGATCTTATTCCTTGATCCATTCTGCCAATCTGTTTCTTTTGACTTTTTTTTTTGTAAAAGGAATTGAACTTAGGACCTTGTACTTGTTAAGTAAGTGCTATGCCACTGAGCTGTATCCCCCAGCCCTAATCTGTTTCTTTTGTTTGGTATATTGAGACCATTTACATTGATGGTTATGTGATATTTATTTACTTATCCTTATTATATGATTTTCCTGTTGTTGGTTCCCTTTCTTTTTCCTCTCTTTGTTTGCCTTGCCTAATGGATTTTTTTTCTGTTGGGATTTATAGAATTGTTTTCTTTATTGTCTTTTTCTAGAATATCCTTCAGAACTTATTTGAAGTGCTGGTTTGGAGTCATGAATTTCTTCTGGTATTCTTTATCATGGAAGTATCTTATTTTTCCCTCAGTTCTTTTTTGTTTTGTTTTGTTTTTTGTACTGAGGATCAAACTCACCACCTCATGCTTGCCAAGCAGGCACTTGTGCTATTGTGCTAAATCCCCAACCAGCCCTTCACCAATTTTGAAAGATAATTTTGTGGAGTACATCAACTGGGTTAGAGATTGTTTTCTTTTAGGGCTTGAAATACTTCACTTCAAGATCTCCTTGACCTAAGGGTTTGTGTTGAGAGGTCTGATGTGATTCTGATGGGCTTTCCCTTATAGATGATTTGTTCCTTTACTCTAACAACTTCTGTGACAGGGGGGAGTACTGAGAATTGAACTCAGGACCTCATGTTTTCCAGGCAGGCAGTGTGCCACTGAGCTATAACCCCTGGCACTCTAACAGTTTTTAATATTCTGTTCTTGTGTTGAATTTCTGGATTCCTATTATGTGCTTTGTAGTTTTTGTACTTGTCTTTTGGGTTTTTTTGTTTGTTTATTTGTTTGTTTTGTTTTGTTTTCAGATCATGGCTAACTGGAGTTCTACATTCCTTGCTTAACTGTATGTCAAATTCTTTTTCCATACTTGGGAAGTTTTTGCCATTGCTTTTGTGTCCTTTGTGCTATTTTCTGATTTTTTCATTGATTCCTAACAACCTTATGTTATCCTTTTTGGTATCATCTAGCAGCTATTGGATTGATTTTTCATGAGCCCTTGTTTTTTTTTCTTTGTTTTTGTTTTTTTGTACTGGGGATCGAACTCACAACCTTACACTTGCTAGACAGGTGCTTATGCCATTGAACTAAATAGCCTTGCTATTTTTAAGAAGTCTTTCATTTGATGATCACTAACTACAAATCTGTCTTTTGGATCTGATATTCTGTCCTCAAATTGGTTGATTCTGCTGCATAAACTTTTAATAGAATTTTTAATCTCTGGATATGTTTGAATCTGTTTTGTGGAATCCACCTCTTTTCTGTGGTGGACATTAATGGTTTCCATCATTTGGGGGGAGGATGCCAATAATCAAACTCATGACCTCCTGCTTGCTAGGTGGGTGCTTGTGCCAATAAGCGAACAACTATTTTTTTTTTGTGCCAAGAATCCAACTCACTTCCTCACACTTGCCAGGCAGGTGCTATGCCACTGAGTTATATTCCTGGCCCCTCCATCACTGGCTTAAGCTCTTCTATTTTTTTTTTTATCTGTCTCTACTCTAGATTCACTAATAATGTCTGTCATTATGGTCAGTATCTCTTTAGTTTCTGTGAAATTATTTCTGATTTTTTTTTCTACAGACCCATTTATCTGCTTTATTACTTCCACTTGCTACCATTTCAGAAATTTTAGGTCGGTGACTTTTGATTTCTTCTACTTCAGTGTCTCCTGGATTTGCCTTGAATGAGTTGGAAATCTGGGGCTTCATTTTGGCTCCATGTCTTCTCACTTTCTACTTTTTTAATTTGTTTTTTGCAATTGATGCTTGTAAATTTACAATTTTACGGTAGGTAACTTTGTTACTAGTACTGAGACCCCTTAGGAAATGACAAATTTTCAGAGTCGTCTTCTAGGTGCAGCTGGCTTTTGGCTTTTGAGTCAGTCTCAAGATCCTGCCTCTGATTTATTAGGGATGAGAAGTTGCTGCCTATTTGGCCTAGTACCCAATGCCAGACTATGGCATTGTTTGTGATCCCTAGACAATCTCAATATTGGCATATAAAGAACAACTGATCACAACAACTATGTTACCTTGGCTAAAATAGTACAACTGGTAATAACAATCAGTCCCTGACCCTGGATGTCTCCTGTGGTTGTGCTTCATCCAGTTGTTGGTGGTGAATGCAATCAGTGATAATCAGTAGTATTAGTTACAATCAGTAGTACAATCAGTAAAAACAATTAGTAATACTATGGTATCAAGTACATTTTAAAAATGACAGACTGATAACTCTTAATTTGCCATTTTAAATCATGAGTACAAGATGTAGGGTTATATAGCAAAATCTAAAACAAATCAGAAATTATATGCAGTAAATATTCCCTCAATAGAATTATTATACCCTCAGGGGAGGAAAATTTTTAAAACTTTAAAGGAGAGATGCTAAAATCTAACAACATGGAGAAAGCCAGACAAATGGAAAGAATTCTCATGACCCAGGAAGAAACTGAGGAAAAGGAAAAAAAAAAAAAAAAAAAAAGAAGAAAGAAGAAGAAGCATGGATGGAGGGTTGGAGCTGGGCAAGCTCTGGTCGCTGTACCAGGCACATCTTAGAGTCAAGTGACTCACAATCGAGCTGAGGTCGCAGCCCTGCCAAGAGCCAGAGTTGATGAGCTCGAGACCTTTGGCTGGAGGAAGCACTGTGGCAGGGAGTGGAAATGGTCAGTCGAGTGCTGCATGAACTTTGGTGAGTGATGGGAACTGGATTCCCCAGAGCGGGATGACAGGCTAGATGACATTTTGGAGTTGGGCAGGGTCAGCTTGAATCAAAACCTGAGGCAGCAGCATGGTTGATGGCTCCTAGTCCAAAGCAGATTGGTGGGATCTGCTTGGGCTGGGCCAGGCCCCTGGTTGGAACCCAATAGCTGGGGACAAGGCTGCCCTGAGCCAGTGGCATCCCCAGGGAACACACAAACATGCTGAAGCATCCACTGGGTAACTGACATAGGGGGAAGGGCCAGCTCACAGCGTGCACCTCACAGATCGGCAGTGGACTGGGGTGGGGAGCACTTCCCTAGCCAATATGCTGCAGAAAAACTGTGGGCAGTGTAAGGGGCCCAGAGACCTCCACCACCCACCCATCTGAAGAGGTCCCAAAAACATGACAAGACAGAGAAACAGCAAAAGGCCTCCAACCACCGAACCAGGGAAAGTGAGTCAGTAGAGGTAAATGCAGAGGAGGTTGAGGGCAGCAAACATGTAATATCAGACATGGCCTCATCAGAAATAAAGAAATACTTCTGTGACCTCATCGACAAATTTAAATCTGAAATTCTAACTCAGGTGAAGCAAGATATAAGAAGATTAATAAAAGAAATCCTGGGTAATAAGTAGACACAAATGAAAGAATGGAGGAACCCAGAGAAAGGAGAGAAGCCTTTGATGAAGAATATAAACAAAATCTAGAATACATGAAACAGGTCCAAAGAGCATATCAGGAAATTAAAAACTCCATTGAACGCTGGCAAAACCTTTTAACAGAAACTAAAGACAAATTTTCAAAACTTGAAGATAAATTTGCAATGTATGATCACAAAAGGAAGGATCTCTTAAAAATAACAAGGAACCAGGAAGCAATGATACAAAGGCTAGAAGATGACAAGAGGATTTATACCCTAAGAATAAAAAATGTGAATGAAGATTCAGTGACAGATACAAATGAAATAAAAAGTCTATTCACAGAAATAATTAGGGAAAACTTCCCAAACATAGGTAACGGAAGTGAAGTTCAGATAAATGAGGTATACAGAACTCCAGCCAGCTACAACCAAAACAGATCTACACCCAGACATATAATAATCAGGATCCCAGAAATCCATCACAAGAACAGAATATTAAAAGTGGTCAGAGAAAAGAAACAGATTACCTATAAAGGAAAACTCATCAAAATCACAGCGGACTTCTCAATGCAAACCATCAAATCAAGAAGAGCTTGGAGCAAAATATTTCAAGCCCTGAAAGAAAATAAACTCTAATCCAGATTGATGTACCCTGCAAAACTGTCTCTCAAAATTAATGGAGAGACAAGATATTTCCACAACAAAGAGGAACTGGGGGAGTTCATGACCACCAACCCAACCCTACAAAGAATACTGAAGGACATTCTAGAGAAAGAGAAGAAAATCACCGGGATTCCAGGAATGATGGCAGAAAGGTCTCAAAGAAAGGGGCAGACAGTGGAAAGAAGGAGAAAAGTAAACAAACAACAATGACAGAAAAATAGCATAGCAGAGATTAGACAGAGAATATTGGTTATACCACTGTTTTATCTTGACTGATTTTACTGAATCTGGTGTGCTTGAGAATATCAAGTCTGAGAGTAGAGGCAATTACTCTGAATATGACAAGATTCAATAGGATACCCATTCTGGTTTGATTGTTAACTGCCTTTGAAGTCCTATAATGTCTCCAATGTTTAGTTTTTATTAATAGTGTGATGCAATGCTAAGTCTAATTATACTGTGTTTGACGATATAGACAATTTTATTGAAAATAACAAGAGGCATCATAGTGACTACCGTAGATCACCTAGTATTGTGGTTTTATATGTCCTTTTCATTTCATGTTTCTCTAGGAATTTGTATTGTTGACTTGTTTTGATTTGTTTCTCCTTCTAATACAGAAAGGCTAGGTATACATGTAGAGATTTATACATGTGTAGAACTTCTAAGTAGTTTATGAGAATGGATTATAGTTATTGTAAAGAAAAAAAGAGAGGAAAAGAAAGTATGCTAAAGGATATAACTGCATGTATGTTTAAGTGTGTAGGATTGATAACAATATTACTAAGTTTTTGTTGGATAGATGAACAGAACTGATTGCAGTCTCACTGTAGGCTTTACTTTTGTAAGTTGAACAACTAATTCTAAGAGGAAACTGTAATTATCAACTAGTGATTTCTTACTGGTTACTTTTTTTGTTTTGTTTTGTTTTTTAAATTTTGTATTATTTCTACCCTCTTTGTTTCACTTTTTTTCTTTAAATAAAAAAAAAAAACTTAAGAGGAAAAAAGGGGGCCAGGGATATAGTTCAGCAGCAGCACAGCACCTGCCTGGCAAGTGCAAGGTCCTGAGTTCATTTCAAGGTTACCCCCCACCCAAAAAAAAGAGGAAAAAAATACAGAAGTAATGCAATAAAAATAGATTAGAAGCAAAGTAGAAGGACAAAGGATGACTACCCAAGATTTGGGAAACTGGTGAAGAAGACAGGAAGGAAAAAAAAGAAGAAAAAGGCAAAGACAAGAACTAAACATAACCACAAAAAAATAAATAAATAAAAGTAATGTTCATACTCATGTGAAAACAGAAACAATTGAAAAAAAGAAAAAAGAGAAATGTCTTGGTGACTGCAAGCCATTGGTTATCTTCTGGAATCTACAGTTTTATGGTAGCATCCAATTCAGGGTGTGTTTCCACTGTCTCTGATAGACAAAGGAGGCAGTGTCCCAATCCATCCTGTATGATCCCAAAAAGCCTGCAGTAGGTTTAGGGTAGAGTACTGGATAACCCCACAACCCTGGAGTAGGAATAAGGTGGAGTGTCAACTATGTTGCTTTTGACTCCACAGAAATTCAGACTGACCCTCATCCCTTTTCATTTGTCCAGGAAGCTCTATCTAGACCAAGAGGGATGGCCATGGATGGCCCCTGTGCCAACTCCAGCCCATAGTCTATTTTTGTAACAAATGACATTTCCCTGTTGTATCAATGCACAAGGTACAAAAGCCAAGGAGACAGTCTAACTGGCCAAGGCCAGGCCATGTGTCTGGCTTGTGGTTGTCCATGAAGAAGGATGTGGTGGAGGGGCTACTATGCAATGTTCTAATTCCAGGGAGGAAGACAGGGACCTGGGTTTCCTGTCCTACAAGGACTGCATGCAACAGGAGAGGAAGGACGACAATTATCCAAAAAGAATCCAGGACACAGATCAGTAAAGAAAAGGAATACTAGAGATGGATACCCAAAAAGGTCAAATGACCCCAACAAACTCCCCACATGGCCTAATGTGGTGGCAAAATGGACTGAATTTAAAGGAATTAAATACAACTTCATGAACATTTTTTGGACATTAACTGTGTGTCCCAGGCATGATGAGCAGTCTCATCCTTTTCCAACCCAAGTCATGGCCTCCTTGAGGTCACCAGAACAATATAGGGAAGACCTGTCTTTCCCAGAGAATCTTGGGAAACTTTCAACCTAACATTGCCTTTTGGAGTCATGGGAATGTGGGATGCCAGACTCCAAAGTACATAAAACCAAGCCCCTCTCCCTCTACCTCCTAACACCTTTCTCAGCCTGGCTCACTCCAGACTCTCTCATCACCATTGCAACTTTCACCCCATAATGGCCAGTGGAGCCATAGCTGAGAGGAGGGAAGAAAGCTGAAAATTCTCTCTTGGCTTCTGACCTCAAGAGATTTGTTCTCCAGGCTTGTAGCTAACCCATTTGTATGTCAGGTGTTCCCTGGACACTGAAGGTGGTGAGCCTGTCTGATTTTGCTCACTCCTCTGTCCCTATATTCTAGCACAAAGCCTAATAGAGAAAGAATAAATAAGGTAGGAGGCATGGAACTGCATTGGAAGCAATGTGCAGGTGAGGATGTTCTAACTGCTTCACACTGGGATGTTTCTCTAAACAGTCTCTAGCACATCCTGCACCAAGAGTGAGGGCATAAATTCTGCATGACACAAGGTAGCACAAGTTCTTATCTGCCACCTTGCTCTATTAACACAAGGATTATAAAATATACCAAGATAAAGGGGAATGAAAGGTGGTGTCCTCAAGGGAAGGTAAGAGAGATGCTGGTGAAGACAAGTTTCAAGTTGGGCATGGTGGCACACATCTGCAGTCCCAGAACTCTGGGAAGCCAAGACAAGAAGAACCCAAATTCAAGCCTAAGCTGGGTGTTATTGTATCTAGATGTTCCTCAAAGCTTCATGTACTCATAGGTGGGACTTTGGGAAGGTGACTAGATCATGAGAGTGTGATACTCATCATTGGATTAGTTCACTGACTGGTTTATAGCTGGGTGCGATGTTGGGAGGTGAAGCCTCATGGGAAGAGCTGGGTCACTGGTTTATAGCTGGGTGTGGCCTGAAGGGTGTACATCTGTCCTCCCTCTTTGATCCCTCTCTGTTTCCCACTGAGCTCTTTCTCCTCTGCTACTCTGCCTGCTATGATGCCATACATTGGAACCGCTGGACTATGAACTGAAGCCTCTGCAAACTGTGAGCCAAAATAAACCTCTCCTCCCTTAAATTGCGGGTGTTGAGTATGTCATCCTTGCAAAAAGAAAGTAACTAAGACACTGAGCAACTTGCCAAGACCCTGACTCAAGACAAAAAATAAAAAGGGCTGGGGTTTTATTTCAGCATGAAAGTCTTATGTTCCATTTCATTACTGCAACCAATCAACCAATATTAAATTATTTTTTAGAAAATGAAACAAGTTTCCAATTTCCACTGGCTGCTGACCTCCACCCTTTTGGTTGCAAGTCCAGGGTAGCTCAGCTCAAGTTGTTTACAGTCTCTCCTTTTCAGGCCTCTCCAGAGATATGGACTGGACGCTAGGGCAGGGTCTTTGTGGAGTACAGAGGATCCAACACACAAGGCCAAATGGGCAAGTTACAGGTTCTTTAAAAATATTGGATGGATGGATGGATGGATGGATGGATGGATGGTGCCAAACACAAAGGGAAAGGGAAGGGAAAGGAGGATACTGATTGACATGCTCTCAAGAAAGCCAACATTCTGATGAGACACTTGAGACCAATTAGAAAGAAAATTAACAGAAGCAGATCTTTAGTTTCCCAAAAACAATTCTTTAACAAGCCTGGTTTAAAGTTTCCTGTCATTTTTCTGTTCCAACCCTGATCATCCCAGGAAGCACACACAGGCCCCTATATGCTGCTCTGCCCCTTTGCTGTTTTGTCTCCCCTGACCCCAATCCCAATCCCTGGGAAAGATGTGGCTTGCATGGTCATGTCCAAAGCCAAAGAACTGGACAGCAGAAAGGAGAAACAAACTCCTGGAAGCTGGAAGGTATTAAGAATTCATCTGTGGCTTGCAAGGTCAACGTCTCCCCAGCTACTATTTAGAAGCTCCTAATACCTGAGTGAGGGGTTTTAACATCCTCCCCAAACAAGGACAGTGAAAATGAAGACATGAGAGGGATCAACTACTCAGAGAACCCAGACACTCTCTGCCAAGGAAAATCCCACTTGTAAAGATAAGAGGATTATTTGCTATGAAATTTGCTTAATAATTGAATAAGAAACTTATTTTAATTCCCAAGTTAAAAAAAAAAAACAGATGTTAAGTAATGCAAATTTCCATTTAGCCAGGAGCCAAATAAGCAGAAAATATGAATCACTAGATTCTTCCCTATACACCAGACCCAAATTCTACTTCAAGGGAGAGAGACAAAGAAAATAAAACTGCCTGATACCCAAATTTTTCTCTAACCAGAAAACTGGCAGACTGGGTTGAGGAGGAGACTGCCCATGTCTTTCCAGCCTCCTCCTCCTCATTCTACACCAGGGCCCCACACAACCATCTACAGAGAACTAATCACAGCCCAGGTGTTCTTTGTGAACCACTCAAAGGTGGGAGGAGAAATTGGCTGAGGACCAGGTGATGACATGAATGAATGGAGAAACAGTGTGGGGTTAGCTCACCCAGCGGAATGAGGTAGAACATAGGGAAGAATGAGAGAAGGTTGGAGCAGATTTTACCTCTCACACAACACAGAAAGAAGTACAGCGTTTGTATCGGGCCTAAATTTGTATTGGGCTGAAGACACAGTTGCAAAGCATAATTTTCCTATGACCCTTTGAAGGTGACTGATCAAGAGCTGAGTGGTAGAGCTTTCAACCTAGCATGAGCAAGGTCCTGTGTTCAATCCTCAGCACCACAAAGTGGGAGAGGGTTGGTAAAGCTGGACTTGGTGACCTATACTTGTAATCCCAGCTACTCAGGACACTGAGGCAGGAAGACTACGAGTTTGAACCTTCCATTGGCAACTTAACCTCGTCCCAAAATAAGATAAAAAGAGCTGGAGATGTAGCTCAGTGGTATTTCCCCAGCATATATGAGGCACTGAATCTGATCCCTGGTACTGCAAAAAATAAATAAATGAAATAAAAAATTAAAGAACCCTTTAATACTTCCAACAAAGCCTCTTGGTATCTGAGACTTTGCTCTCTGTGTAATTTGAATTAATACTGACTGTAATAACTCAACATTTCACTGCTTCAGTCCCCTGCTGGTTCCCAGGAGTCTACATCTCCTGTGAAGTGCTCTTCCCTTTGTTCTCTGCCCATGGATTCCTTTAGTTCTTTGAGCTTATTTTGAGACAGTTGATTTAAAATCATTATTTAGTAAACCAAATAACTGGGCTGCCTCGTGGACAGTTTCTTTTCCTGTAAATGAGCTATACTTGCATATTTTTTTGGCATGCCTTTTATTGAAAACTAGACTTTATTTTTTTCTGGTTCTTTTTTGTTGTTTTTAATGAGCTACATCTCCAACAATTTTTATTTTGAGACAGGGTCTTGTTACACTTGATCTTAGCCAAAAGGTCAAGAAACAATTGAGACAGTTCTTCTTAAATTGCTTAGGCTGGCTTCAAACTCTCAATTTTCATGCCTCCACTTCCAAGTAGCTGGGATTATACGTGTACACCACCACTGCGGCCAGCTGAAAGTCAATTTTCTGGTTTCTCTCCATGTTGCACGTTGTGGTTCTGAAGTATGGAGTTAGAAGAATGTATGTATGTATGAAGTAAGTATGAGTTGCTCACTATAGCTGAAGAAGTTTGCAATTTAAACAATTCATTTTCTTATTTGTACATATGAACTCCAGACACAAGGTATGTGAAGTACTACCAATATTTTATCAATTAGACTGACAGTGGACCCTAGAACTGGAGAAAATTCTAATATGATTTACATTTTTGAAATATTACATTTAAAAATTCACCTTTAAATAATTTTTATTCCAAACTTTGATACATGTTTTTTCAATATTTTTATTAAGAAAAATTATGAGACAGATGCACACTTAAATTTTCACAATGGAGGGGGCCACAGAAATAGCTGAGAGGCACAAGCGCCTGCCTGGCAAGCATGAAGTCCTGAGTTTGATCCAAAGTGTCAAAAAAAAATTTTTTTTTTCACAATTGAAAACCTCCAAATCCATTGCTAGGCATTTTTAAACCTTTAGAACACAAAATCTACTAGAAAAACAAACAAAAAAAACTGTATACATCAGAAAAAGAAAAGCTTGTATAAATATTTTAATATTAAATTTACTGAGACATCATGAGATTAATACAAGTTATCTTTGACCTCTACAATTACAAGAGGTGCTCAAAGTGGCAGCTCTTAGCTCCAGGACGTGTATTAGTGCATCAATGAGTGCTTACTAGAGAAACAGATTTAATGCAAGATATACAAATATAAGAATCTACAAGATTGGCTTACAGTGGCCACCCACAGAGTCAGGTGTGGAAAAGTGCAGAAGGCCTGTCTGTGCCCTGGAGGTCCAAAGGATCCAGTTGAAGGCCTGGAGCTGACTGCAGTGTCCTATGCATCCCACAGGAGGCTAACGGGTTTTCGCCAGAAAGCTGAAGAGTGATATCCAAAGCGAAAGAAGCCTGGAGCTCCTCCAAAGGAAGAAGTGAATCTTCCTTGTTTCCCTTTTAATTCACCCTGATGACAATCCTCCCTAGGGTGGGTATTCATACCCAGAATGATGCTGAGTCAAATTAGTTGGGCATTTCCTACTCAAATTAACACAATCAGTAAACCATCACGTACCGCGAACTGCTGGAGTGTGTATACTTTTTTTAGCAGGCTCTGTATGCATT
This sequence comes from Hydrochoerus hydrochaeris, assembly GCA_004027455.1. NCBI lineage: Eukaryota > Metazoa > Chordata > Mammalia > Rodentia > Hydrochaeridae > Hydrochoerus > Hydrochoerus hydrochaeris. The sequence continues at coordinate 9,889 of PVLA01007730.1, read as the reverse complement.
TAACTGGGCATGGTAGTACAAGTCTGTATTCCTAGCACTAGGGATAGCAAAGCAAAAGGATCACTGTGAATTTGAGACCAGCCTGAGCTACACAGTGAGTTCAACATCAGCCTCAATTACTTAGTGAGATCTTGTCTCAAAAAAAGGTGCTTTAGTCAAAAATATATGTGAACTTATATTCATTATTTATATAGCAAGAATTTTGCCCTGTAAATTTTATAAATACCTTTCAATGAAAAATCTTAAGATGACTTTTTTTTTCCCACACAGGGACTCACTATGGAGTTCCGGCTGTCCTTGAACTTGATTATGAACCTCAGCCTGGCCTTGAACTCACAGCACTTCTCCCGCCTCAGCCTCCCAAGTGCTGGGATTACAGGCGTGCTCTATGATGGCCTACAGAAGACAACATTATTAGTTTATTTTTTTAACAAAAAAAGAATAAAAATGAATTTCAAAACAAAATAATAGGAGATTAACACTGGTTAAAATATTGCATATTTATATCTTCAAATTAGTTGTTCAGATCACAAGATATAGGCACAAAAAATTATCATGCAATTGAACAATGAAAGCACAAACTGCTCTTTTTGAAGAACAGAGATTAGTAGTACAATTTTATACATATATATATATATATATATATATATATAAAATCTTCTCCCTTCTTTCTTTTCTCATTTCCCCTATTTCAGTTCTTCTTTCTTTTTGAGCAGCATTTTCTTTCCTTTTCACTTTGAAAAATCATTGTACATTCTGGATCATATTTACTCTTTCAGTTTTTTACATTAGGGAGACAACATGATGTTTACACATGTGAGTCTGATTTATTTCACTTATGAGTATGTTCTCATGTTGCATCAATTTACCTACAAAAGCCTCAAGTTTATCTTTCTTTATGGCTGAGTAATACTCCACTGTATACAAATACTGCATCTTTTTTTTTATCCATCCCATGGTTGATGGGCATTTGGGTTGTTTCCAAGATTTAGCTATTACAAATTGTGCTGCTATAAACAAACATGGGTGCACATATATCACTGAGGTATGATGTTTTCAATTCTTCTAGGAAAATATCCAGAATGGGAATGGTTGGATTGAATGGGACCTCCAATCGTATTTTTTTGAGGAATTTCCACACGGATTTCCACAGTCTACACAGATTGTAACAGTCTACACTTGCACCAACAGTCCTTTTTCCCCGCAGCTTCACCGGCATTTGTTATTGTTGATTTCTTGATGACAGCCATTCCCTCTGGAGTGAGATGGAATCTCAGGGTTGTTTTAATTTGCATTTCTTGAATCACCAATGATGCTGAACATTTTTTCATATATTTATTTGCCATTTGTATTTCATCTGAGAAGTGCATGCTCATCTCAGATGTCCCCTTTTGGATTAGGGGGCCAGATTTTTTTTCAATTCTTTATACATTCTAGATAAAAGTCCTTAGTCTGAGGGACAGTTGGTTAAACTATTTTCCCATTCTGTGGGTTTTCTTTTCACTCCATTGATTTCTTTTGATGTGCAAAAGCTTTTTAATAATATAAGATCCCGGTTGTTGATTCTTTGAAGTATTTCCTATATCGTTTGCGTTTTGTTCATGAACTCTTTGCCATACCTATGTCTTCAAGATTTGTACCTACCTTGTCTTCCAGTATATTTAATGTTTCTGTTTTAATATTTAGATCTTTAATCCACTCTGACTTTAGTTCAGTGCATGGCAATAAATATGGGTCTAGTTTTAGTTTGGGGAATGTGGAAAGCCCATTTCTCTAGCACCATTTATTAAAGAGGCCATCTTTTCTTCTAGTGCACATGTTCAGCTCCTTTGTCAAAGATAAAGTGATTGAGGGTCTTTGTAGTTGTGTCTGCATCTTCTAATCTGTTCCACTGATCCTCAGATCTGATTTTGCTTTTGGTTTTTGTTTTTGTTTTTGTCAGTACCATGCTGATTTTATCACAGTAAATCTGCAGTATAATTTCAAGTCTGGTATTGTGATGCCTCCTGCCTTGCCTTTGTTGCCCAGGGATGTCTTTGCTACTCTAGGTCTCTTATATTTCTAAATGAATTTTAAGAATGTTTTATCTAGATCTGTGAAGTACATTAATGGCATTTTGATCATAACTGCATTAAATCAGTGTAACGGTTTTGGGAGTATGGCCATTTTCACAATGTTCTTTCTTCCTATCCCAAATCAAGAGATATCTTTCCATTTTCTGATACCCACTTCAATGTCTTTTTTCAGAGTACTACAATTTTCAATACATAGATCTTTTACATCCTTTGTTAGATTGATTCCTAAATATTTCATTTTTTGGATGCTATTGTGAAAGGTGTTATTTCCATAATTTCTCTTTCACTGAGTTTGTTGTTTATGTACAGGAATGCTATTGATTTTTGAGTGTTGACTTTGTATCCAGCTTTGCTGCTGAATTTGCTTATTAACTTTAGCAGTCTTTTTTTAAATTTTATTTTAAAGAATAAAACCAAACAAAATGAAACAGAATAAAGTCAATCAAAATAAAACAATGAGACCAGTACAGGACTTTAAAACAAGATAATAGGAAATCAACAATGACTACCATAATGTCTCATGTTATGTTCAAAATAGCTCCCCATACCATAAGACATAATAAAATCAAACAAAACAGAACATAATAAAACTAATCAAAACAAAACAATGAAAGCTGTCTTGGTTACTTTTTTCTCATTGCTGGGCCAAAACACCAACACACAAAATGAAGGAAAGAAATGTTTATTTAACTCACTGTTTATGGATGTTTCAGTCCATAATAAGCTGGCTCCAAGGCAGGGTGGCATGGCACTGGGGCAACACTTTAGGGCACTAGCCTGAGCAAAAAAGAGGGAACAAGCATCTTCTTATATTGTACACAGGCCACACCCTACCCTTCCAGGTATAGTACTCACAGGTATAGCACTCACAAAATCTCTGGGCCCTCTTCTTGCATAAGATGAGGATATCTACAAAGTAAGGATACTGGCTCCTTACTGAGTCTCTAAGTTAAACATCTAAACTTCTCAAGTTGACACAATGTATCTACTATAACAAAAGTGATACAGGATTTCAAAACAAGACAATGAGAAATCAACAATGACTGCTACAATATATCTTTGTGGTCTTCAAAATAGCTGCCCATACCATGGAACATAATAGAATCTAACAAAACAAAACTAAAACCAAACCAAACAATGAAAATAACACATGACTTCAAAACAAGAAAATAGGAAATTAACAATGGCTGCCACATTCCCTTTTTAGACATTTCCTCCCCCTTCACCTTCAAAATATCTATTGTACATCTTGGATCCCACTAACTCCTCCAGGTTTTTATACTAGGGAGACAACATGATGTCCACCTATGTGAGTCCAAATCATTTTACTCATGAGTATGATCTCAAGTTGCATCTATTTACCTACAAGAGCCTCAAGATCATCCTTCGGTGTATCTGAGTAGCTTTCCATCCTATAAAAATACTCTATCTTTCCAATCCATTCCATGGTTGATAGGCAAGCTATCACTGCTTTTTTTCTGGGTCCCCATCACTTGGATCATTGTGTTGTCTCCTCTGGCCTTCTATGAATTTCCTTTCAAGTCAAATATGTTTCTTGTACATAGCATACTGATGGATACTATCTCTTGATCCACTTTGCCCATGTTTCTTTTTATTGATAAGTTGAGGCCATCTACATTAATAGTTACAACTGGCATGCACCGGCTCATCTCTGCCATGCTATTCCTGCCATCGGTCCCTACTTTTCCCTCCATTGAACTGCCTGCCTTGCTTAGTGATCTCCCTCTGCTACTATTCCTGAAATCACGATCATCTTGATCTCTCTCTAGAATATGCCTCAGCATTCTATTCTAGTTCTCTTCTGGTTCCAGATGAATTTTAGGAGTGATTTGTCTAGATTTATGAGGTATGTTAGTGGTATTTTCATTGGGATTGCATTGAATCTGTATAACAGTTCTGGGAGAATGGTCATTTTCACAATATTTATTCTTCCTATCCATAACAAGGGATATCTTTCCATTTTCTGAGGTCCTCTTTGGTTTCTTTTTTCAAGGTATTATAAATTTCCCTGTATAGCTCTTTTACTTCTTTTGTTAGATTAATTCCTAAGTATTTCATTTTTTTGGATGCTAGTGTGAAGGGTGTGGCTTCTCTTATTTCTCTCTCAGTGATTTTGTTGTCAGTGTATAGTAATGCTATTGATTTCTGAGTATTGACTTTGTATCCAGCTACATTGCTGAATTTATTTATTATATCTAGGAGTCTTTCAATGGAGTTTTGGGGGTCTTCTACATAGAGTATCATGTCATCTGCAAATAATGATAGTTTAACTTCCTCTTTTCCTATCTTTACTCCCTTTATTTCTCTCTCTTGTCTAATTGCTCTGGCTAGTATTTCCAGTACTATGTTGAATAGGAGTGGTGATAAGGGACATCCTTGTCTTGTGCCTGATTTTAAGGTAAAGACTTTCAGTTTTTGGCCATTTCATATGACGCTGGCTATTGGTTTGTCATAGATGGCCTTATCATATTGAGGTAGAGACCATCTATTCCAATTCTCTGTAAGGTTCTTATCATGAATGGGTATTGGATCTTATCAAAATCTTTTTCTGCACCTATAGAAATGATCATGTGATTCTTACTTTTGGCTCTATTGATACGGTGGATTACATTTATTGATTTACATATGTTGAACCATTCCTGCACAAGCTCTCCTTGACGTGATGGTTTGTGTTGAGAACTCTGCCAAGATTCTGCAGTGTTTTCCTGTATAGGTAATTTGTTTCTTCTTTCTAACAGCCTTTCATAGTCTGTTCTTATGCTGAATTTCTGGGATCTTGATTATTATATGACTAGGTTATCACCAATTGGAGTTATTTTAGTTATCACTAGTAGGATTTCTATAGATGCCTCACTTACCTGTATGTCAGGTCCTTTTCCCATGCTTGGGAAGTTTTCTGCTATTATTTCTGTAAATAGTATTTTTATGTCATATGCGTTGACCCCCTCTGCTTTTTTCACTGACACCTATCAGTCTTAAATTATTTTTCTTTCTGTTGTCCTGAAGCTGTTGAATTATTATTTCCTGGTCCCTTGTTAAGAGATCTTTCCTTTTGCAGTAGCTAGCTGTAATCCTGTCTTTAAGGTCTGAAAGTCTGAATTCAGTTTCTTTCAAGCAGCTTGGCCAGCTTTCAATGGAGTTTTTAATTTACCAGCTATCTCTTTGAATCTGTTTCATGCATGGTAGTTCTTTCCTGTATTGTTTATTTGAGGTTTCCATCATTTTCCTATGCTCCTCTTTTTTTTTTATCTATGTCTTCTTTAGATGTACTCTGCATTTCTTTCATTATGTTTATCATTTGTTCTTTAATCTGAGATATTGGTTCTGATCTGATTACTTTTACAGCCTCGTGAAGTTGTTTCTTTACTTTGGTTGTTGTGCTTTCAGACATTTCAAGTGTGAGACTTCCAATTTTTTCCATTTCTAGACTCATTCTGTGTGGGCTGGAGGTCTGAGATTGTCTTTTGCTTCTTTGTCTTAACATTGTCTTAGGTTCCTCTGTACAAGCCAGTTGTGGGGTCCCAGGCGCTTCCTGTGTTAGCTGTCTGTAGTGTAGGGGAATGGATCAGGTCCCTGGTTTTCTCAAATTCTAGGTTCCCAGGGAGGTGTTAGGGTACAAGGCTGGTTTCTCCAGGCATGTGCAGCTACATGGGGCTCCCCTGATGGCAGCAGGTGCACAGGAGCTTGTCTAGCTGGATCCTCCTACAGTGTAGTCTACCAGTCCCTGATGGTGGCTGGCTGGCCCACAGGGACATCTATGTTCAGTTTCTTCTGTTGTTTATAGTTCTATGCTAATGCTATGTTGCATCCCAGAGACATGCTGGGTATGAACCTGATCTTAGCCTCTGGATGTGGGTACTGAGACTAATCTTTTGTCAGTGAAGTTCTCCACAGTTTAACTACTAACTCCTCACTGCTACTTTAGATACTTCCATGTTACTGACCTCACTGATGTCTACATCCTCCAGAGGTGTGTGTGTGTGTGTGTGTGTACCAGGCTGTGGTCCTTGGTCCTGGGGTTCCTATCAGTCTTACATTCTTACAGTTGCCCCACCCTCTGGGATGCAATAGATGAAGCCTAAATCACAAACTCACTGACTTCAAGCCAGCCCACCCTCCAGGATGGAATGGAGGACACAGAGCATGGACTCACTCTCCTCCAGTCATCCCATCTTCCAGGATGGAATCAACTCTAGCTTCTTTTGGTAGAGTTTTTGTGGTTTTCTGTGTAGAGTACCATGTCATCTACAAATAATGATAATTTAACTTCTTTGGTTCCTATTCTTATTCCTTTTATTTGTCTCTTGTCTAATTGCTCTATCTAACATTTCTAGAACTATATTGAATAGGAGTGGAGATAGTAGACATCGTTGTCTTGTTCCTGATTTTAGAGAAAAAGCTTTCAATTTTTGCCCATTTAGTACGAAGTTGGCTGTTGGTTTGTCACAGATGGTTCTTAGCAGATTGAGATAGAGACCATCTATTCCAATTTTCTGAGTATTTGGCTTTATAAAAGTTTTTTCTGCATCTATTGAGATGATCATGTGATTTTTGTCTTTTGCTCTGTTGATGTAGTATATTATATTTATTGATTTGTGTATGTTGAGCCACCCCTGCATCTCTGGGATGAATCCCACTTGGTCATGGTGTATAATCTTTTTGATGATTTGCTGCATTCCATTTGCTAGTATTTTATTGAGAATTTTTCCATCTATGGTCATTAGGGAGACTGGCATTATAGTTCACCTTTTTGGTTGGGTCTTTCCCTGGTTTCATTAGCAGAGTAATACTTGCCTCCAGGAATGAGTCAGAGAGAATTGCTACCCTTTTGATTTCATTAAAGAGTTTGAGGAATATTGGCATTAAATCTTCTCTAAATTTCTTGTAGAATTCTGCCATGAATCCATCAGGACCTGGCTTTTCTTTGTTGGTAAATTTAAATTAAGTTTTCCATTTCAGGAAATGCTATTGGATTATTCAAAATTTTTCTACCTTCTTGATCCAGCTTTGGTAATTCATACATTTCTAGGGAATCTGTCCATTTCTTGTTTTCCAGCCTATGTGAGTAAAGATGTTCAAAATAGGCATTAATGATCTTCTGAATTTCCATAGGATCTGTAGTTATTTCACCCTTTTCATCCTATATTGCATGAATTTGAGTTTTTTCTTTCCTTTTCCTGATAATGTTAGCTAGGGGTTTATTGATTTGTTTATTCTTTCAAAGAACCAACTCTTTGACTCATGAATTCTTTGTACTGTTTTCTTAGTCTCAATTGCATTAATTTCTGCTCTGATCTTTATAATTTTCTCCCTTCTATGAGCTTTGGTCTTAACTTGCTCTTCTTTTTCTAGAAATATAGGGTGCAGCATTAGGTTATTTGTGCTTGCTCTGTTTTCCTTATGTAAAATTAAATTGCTAGAGAAGACAAGATGGCTGATCAGTGAGCAACAGAATACAAAGCCTCCTGGGAGAAACAATTCATATGCCAGAATAAAGCACTCTGGAAAGACCCAGAAAGAGGGAGATGGATCCTCTTGACACAGGAAGAAATCAAAACTTAAAAAAGCTCGTCAAATACTTCGGGACTACAACTGAAACAGCTAAAAACTAAAGGGACACAGCGTTTTTGCCGTGACCTGCCAAGTGTGCAGCAGCTTGAATCTGCGCTGGCAGGCAGAGCCACCCAAACTCGTTCCCACCACCACTCACAGGAAGAATGGCAGTGCTGAAGTCAGGGGTTGGTGAGCCCAACAGAGAGCAGAGAGCGGAGCCAGTGGAGGAACTTTCATTGATCCATGGTCAGTGCTGGGAGTGAGACCCCCCCCCACGGGAAGGGTGTGATCAGGTGGGTGACATGTTAGAATCGGGCAGGAGGAGCCTGAACTGGGAGTGACAGTGACTTAGGTTGGTTTCTCCCTCCCCAGAGCAGATTTGTGTGATTTGCTTGGACTGGGCCGCACCCCTAACTAGGACCCAATGAGCCGTCCCAAATTGATTCCCTGCACCCAGCACACACTGACCTGAAGTTTGGCTGGCCCGGTGGGGAGGGGCAGGTATACGCAGCCTGCTTACACCTCAGTGACAAGAGCAGGCAGGAAAGGGCGGAGTTCCTTTGCCAGCATGCTTCAGAGGAAACGTGGCCAACAGGGAAGGGGCTGGGACCTGCACTGTAACCTATGTGGAGGATGCCAGGACCATGACAGGAGAGAAAGGCAGAAGGAGGCCGCCAGCCCAGAATCCTGAGAGCCCTGATCCAGGAGAAGGAAAAACAAGAGAGCCTGAGTGTGGCAAACACCCAACATCAGACATGGCTTCAATGGACATTAAGAGATATCTTCGGGACCTGGTAGATGAGCTCAAAACTGAAATTTTAAATCAGGTAAAGCAGGATATGAGTAGAGTAATAAAAGAAATACTCTCAGGAAGCATCTCTCAGGATGATACAGATGGAAGAAGGGAGGAACACAAAAAAAGGAGAGAAACATTCAATAAAGAATATAAAGAAAATATAGAATACATGAAGCAGATTTAAAGAGACTACCAGGAAATTAAAAACTCTGTTGAAAGCTGGCAAAACTCCTTAAAAGAAACTAAGGATAGACTACCAAAACTTGAAGACAAGTTTGCAGTGTGTGATCATGAAAGGAAAGATCTCTTAAAAATAACGAGGAAACAGGCAGTAACAATACAAAGGCTAGAAGATGACAAGAGAATCTACAATTTAAGAGTAAGAAATGTGAATGAAGAAGCAGGAATATATACAGGTGAATTACAAAGGTTATTCACGGAAATAATTAAGGAAAACTTCCCAAGCATGGGAAAAGAAAATAATATTCAGATATATGAGGCATACAGAACCCCAGCCACCTACAACCAAAACAGAGCTACACCCAGACATATAATAATCAAGATACCAGAAATTCAATATAAAAACAGAATATTAAAAGCTGTCAGAGAAAAGAAACAGATTACCTATAAAGGTAAACCCATCAGAATCACAGCTGACTTCTTGACACAGACCATCAGATCAAGAAGATCTTGGAGCAAAGTATTCCAAGCCCTGAAAGAAAATAACCTCCAGCCCAGATTGATGTACCCTGCAAAACTGTCACTAGAAATTAATGGAGAAACAAGATGCTTCCATGACAAAGAGGAACTGGGTGAGTTTGTGACCACCAATCCAACCCTACAGAGAATACTGAAGGACATTCTAGAGAGAGAGAAAAAAAATACCACGATTTTAAGAACAGTGGCAGAAAGGCCTCACTGAGTGGGGCAGGCAGTAGAATGAAGGAGAAAACTAGACAAACAAAGGCAGAAAAATAGCATAGCAGAAATGAGGCAAAGAAGGATAGCTAGAAACTCTAACAGAGATGGCCTTGATACGCTACATTTTTAATAGTGCACCAGGATTTAAAACACACATTACTCACACTTCTCTGCTTAGATGTATTATGTTCTGTTCCAGTCATTCTACCTGTACTAGATTTGAGGGTACAGACAGTAATCCTGAAAATAATAGGATATAGTATGGTAATCATCCTTAATTTCCTATTAACTTAATCTAAAGCTCTGTAAAACCTACACTGTTTTACCATGACTGATCATAATCAAATCTGGTTTGTTGGATTGCTGTTTTGTATTGATAGATTTTATTCAAAGCTGTTATGATTGATAGTATCAAGTCTGAGAGTATAGGCAACTGCACTTAAGATGACAAGATCCACTAGAATATCCACTCTGGTTTGATTATTACCTGCCTTTGAAGTTTTATACTGTCTACAATGTTTTA